>LYUA01001385.1:106990-118079 GCA_002093875.1 Calopteryx splendens | reverse complement strand
ATTTTGCATATGAAACCCTTTAGCCACCGAGATAAAATACGGGGACCATGGAGAAATTGGCCAAACAAACCTTCCAGCATTTAAAGCACAAGAATTCAAAGTATATTGCATTACGAAAAACTCAGTAACATGGGACTCACAGTTGACCGTTTCGTTTGAGGTTTCCTCATTCCAATTGTAGGCTTCCGACTTTCTGAGGTGGGTTCTTGCGAGTTGTTGGCAAAAAAGGAGGCTCCATCCACACAAGGTCCATCTTTTGCAGTTGTATTCAAGGTTCCAGACTCTACAGTCACAGATGTTCCATTTGACTGCACAAGAAACACCATTGAATAAAAGACAACTTATCTTCATCTTAATAAATATAAGTGACAGGTGGAAAAGCAAACATGCAACAAAAGCCATTCAAACAGGTCATCACACAAAATTTGGACTCTTAATTCATATATTGTAGGCTGCAGTTGAGTTCATCCTACATCCATATTAACTTTATTCCAGCAAAAGCATGTACTAGTTCTCGAAATAATATAACTACATACCTACTTAAAATTGATTTTTAAATTAGCCCTAGAGAGTATCATGAGAAAATCTAATGGAACCACATGCAAGATGTTGAGCAAAATAGAGCTCTGCAGATGAAAAACAATAATCGCCTTAACTGGTAATCAGATCACAAATATCCTAATTGTGGTTTGAGATAAATTACACATTCAATTCACCCTTCCATATTGAAAAGTTAGAAGGAAATGTAAAAGAAAAATATTTTCTTGCTGTTATTTTTCACCATCCATCCTGTTGCACTATGTACTTGTACCAATTCTATTCAAGGGCTATGTGTTTGGTGGCATATACCTGTTAATTGAATAAATATTTAAAAAATAAACAATATTTTATAAATCGTGCAACAAAAGGTTTTCATTTCAAAGTACTAGAGTGAATATTAAGCAAATTCAATATATAGGTATTGGAATATTGTTCCATGAGGTCCAATCTAAGATGCAATGAGGAAGGATGGTTCATTAGTGTAATTGGTTAATACACCTGACAGCCCATCAGAATTTTTGTGATTTGAGTACTGGCTAACTCAATGCTTTTAAACAGAAAACTCATCTAGCTGAATTTAAGTATTCATCCACCACCCTATAATTCCTAGTCACCAATTGTGTGCAATTGGGTAACTTCAATAGTTCAGCAAACTGAATATTTCATATTTCCCAAAATTTATCCTTTAAGTAAAAGCACTTTCTACAGTAGACATAGGATATAACTGGAAACTCAAGCATAAGTCATTCACCTGAACTAAAGATTGGTTGACATCGAGAGAATTGTCGAAGTTTTCAAAGTCTCCACTGTCCTTGTTGACCATCTCCTCAAAGAAATCTACGTCCTTGTTTGACTCATCACCCTTCTCTTCATGTGGGGACTCAAGATGGTGCTGGAAAGTCACATCACTCACATAAGGCAATGGCAAAAGAGCAAGGGAAGCTCTAATTTAATTTCAATACATGCTCTAATTTCATTTTAATACATGCTCACGTAGTTATATTCAATAATAACATAAAACATATTTCTGCCAAATGAATGACTCTGCATATACTGGCAGCAAATTAGTAAATGCATGAGACACATTAATCAGGGAAAACACAATATGATTCATTTAGAAAGTAATGTAAAAACAAGTAATTAAAATCCATGAAACAGAAAGCATGTACACACACGTTAAGTAAAAACTAGCAAGTACAATAATCCTTTAAATACTAAAAATTCCACTCAAAAACATTAATGAATACCTTTATCATTGTAAAACATTAATGATGTTCTTAATAGACATTAATTAAAACTAAATGAGTGTTTGTGTTCATACTGTAAATCAAAATCCATCAAAAAAAGCTGAAACTTGGCACACATGAGGGTAAGCTCCATATACATCAGCATATTTTTTTTTGTTTTTTAAAACCATATAATTTTAAGATAAGCATTGCAATTTATAGGCACTCATTATAGGGCTGAAGGAAGTTTCTTTTTTTTTATTTTATATTTCTATCAAATTATTTTTCAAATTATATTATATTTCAGGAAAACAAATCCATAGACTTGAACATTTGAAATTAAGTGAAAAAACAGGTTTTCTTATTTTCTTAATGCAATTTAAAAACAAAATAAATTAGCATAATTAGTTTTTTACTGTGGGAAAAAAATTAAATACTTAGGGATTTTAAATGATCAAATAAAAGTTAATTGACCTGATTTAAAGGTCAACATTTTCAATGTGAACCAATGAGGGAGAATAAAAATCCAAAAACAGGAAAGTACAGCATTAGTTGCTGAAACATGGAACCTGTAAAACTGACTGAGTGTTCTCAATGAGGCATTCTATTAATAATTAAATAGCTATACGATATCATATACTGCATTTAAATTCACAATAAGTGATAAAACTCAACATTCTGAAGGCACAGAATGCATTTTTTTAATGAGCCATTATATGCACCTCTGGGGAAATAGTCTAGTCTTGAGGATTATGTGCTTCCTTAGCATAAAAAAACACTTCTATAGGATTGGTCAAGAAACCCAATAGTCAAAATATACTGCAGCATTCATTGATGCTGACTTGTGCATTTTAAAGACAACTAAATGCTGACACCTGGATCATTGGGAATGGCATATTTTGTGAGATATATTGAACATTGAAATTCATAAACAGGGAAACTGATGATGCATGCATAGTTAATTACGGATAAACTTCGAGAGTAACTAACTTCACTACTATCCATTCTTTCATTTCACAAAGCATACAAATGGTGGTTCAAAAGCCACAAACCAGGCATGCAATGTATATACATTAAGATCTTCACAGTAGAAAGGAGCATGTTTACTTGAGGTTTGGAACTTTTCCCCTAGAGAATTCAGATAATCAATTAATAACTGCACTAGAGATATATACCTCAAATAAAGGGCACTGAAAGACGAGAAAACCCAACTATTGGCTACTTAGTCTATCATCGACTGAGAAATACATTTCTCAATTATGTCATACACAACTCTTTATATTTACTGTGAGGTTTTTGAAAGATTATTTTCTTGACAGCTACTTCAACCTATCCTCACACATTTATCACTCAAGTGCGACGTGAACTCGAGCGGTATCATTTGAAAATTTTCAAATTGAGCTTTATGGTCTCAATTCAACAAAAAATGGTAAAACCTGATGACCACCTCTTCCACCCAGTGCTATAGAGCTACACCTCATGGCTGAAATGCAAGTGGTCATCCCTGCACCATTGATAGTTTACTTTCATGGCCAACACATTTGTCTGTTGTCTTTGGCAGTTACAGATTGTTTGTGATACCTTTTTGAATTCCTCGATGGTGGTCTGGAAAACTTGCGAGGCTGCCAGGGTGAGTACGATGCTGGTATAGGATAAAAATTTCCTGCAAACCTATTGGTATGTTTTTGACCTTTTAAGTGTATTTAATGAATGGGTCCCCATCCCCCTGTAAAGGAACCACTAATAAGTTCACTCCACCCAAGACTAGCTGGCACACTCGGCAGTGTTAAATTCACGTGGGTCCATTCTGCCAATCCAACAGTAGAGGAGGCAATACTTACTCGTAGGGGAGCCATGCACACAAACAGCAGGCCAAAAGAAGAACAGAGTAGAAAGGGAGTAAAGGGTGAATGGTAGTGATGTCTGGCTTACACGTACCCCTCAAGCATACCTCCTCACTTTTTAACCCATTTCCCCTTGCATTTTTCATTATTGGCCAGAAAAATGGACTGTAGTGAGCCTGTTGTCCCTCTGGTTGACCCTGGCTATGAAATGAATTTCCAGTCTACTTTTCTTGGCATAGTGTACTTGGATTGGTTTGAACCCTCACTATGGCCATGGAGTTTTTCTATTTTGTTCCATCAAAATGTTAAGCAAAAATAATTCCTAATGCTTTTAATTATTTACTTATTTCATTAATTACTAAATTATTATATAAAAATAATTCTCCGGGGACATGGGTGTAATTGGTCGGGTAATAAAACTACCCAAATTTACTTTGGTACTAAGCAAATGGATTTAATGTAGTTTGTTGTGAGAAGTTTTAGAGGAATGTGACCTAATCTAAAATCTTGCATCAAGCATCATGACTGGGAATAAGACAATCATTCTCCTCCCAAATCGAAATTGTATAGGGAGAAATGTTTAAACAAACTTTGTAATAGTTTAGTAGTACCAAACACGGGTCCACACATTTTTTTTAGAAAAGGTATTACTGGATTAAGGATAATTTTATTTCATTTTCATTTCCAATGTACTAATTCATATGTAAGCAGGACTTGATGGGGGAATTAAATAATTTTTTTATACTGTTTTGATCATGCATACCTTTTCAATCGATACATCTAATATAGAATACATAAATCAATAAGAAGCATATTTTGGACAATCACCATCATTTAATAAGTATCAAATCATTTAATAAGTATCAAGAGTTCAAATTTACATAAAAACTCTTTAAAAATTCCAAGTAAGTACTTGAGTTTTAAGGTTGTAACATGTGTGGGCTAAGCTGTAGGAATTACGAAGTAAAATTATATGTATATATATCCAAGAAATATTATATGCCAACACACCCTTGCCCAGACCTTTCTGCAGTACTTTTTCATTTCACTAAAACCAAATGCTACTTCTTTGATATTACACAAAATAGATAACTCTACAAAATTGGTCATTATAATAAGACAACAAGACCTTTGGAAAATAGTGAGGTGCGTGCGCTGCATTGAAATTCAATAATTTATAAATACGCTATTACATATATTTCAGAAGCAAATTATTACTTGAATGACTTCGCGAAGGCTTTCAAAGGGCATCAAAATTTAATGAACTTTACAATAATGACACATTATCACTGAATAGGTGATTCGTATTTACTAAAATCAACGATATTTCTCAAATTACTGTTGTATTATGACCATCAAACGTTACTATTCCTAAGAAAATAATGCAGATTCACCGCCAGATAACTTACTGTATTTCCGTGAAGGGCCAAATGACGTAATTTTTCTTTGTATAGTTGAGCAGCTCTAGAATTATACTTCTGCTGAGCATCAGACGTATTGCAGTTATGCTGACGAAAAAATGTTCTCTAAAAAAAGAACAAAGTATGCATCAATGACTGCCACATAGTTTTTTACGAGAATTAAATAACACGAACTTACAGCATTGGAATTTCCACCGAATTGCATTTGTCGTAACTGCAACCATGTCCAATTTGTATCTAACTGAGTTGACCGCACGAATGTAACGTGAACACCTAAACCTCGATGAACAGCTGAACAGTCGATGCAAATAAACACCCCATATGTGACAGATGCCCAAGTGGGGTTCTTTGCATTGCAGTCAAAGCATACCTTAAATGAGGACCAGATGAATCGTTTTAAAATAATCACATAAACTAAACTACAAATAATTCACAAAACTGAAAACGAAAAACTCATTGGTTCTATTGCATTTCGAAGACTTAAAGAGGTAGGTAAAACCACAACGTCGAACCCTCACGCAGGAAGATAAGAATAGTTTCTCAAACATTTCACATTCATAAAATATTGTTGATCAATACAAATGGTTCATTTAGATGCTTACCTTGTTGCATGGTATTGATCGTAACTTCTTAAATACCAATTGAATATCATTCCTACTTGGTCCTGTTTCCGCCATCTTTACTTTGTTGTCAATTTTAAGGTGTGACGACACGTAAAGAGAAAACAAGTGAACAATGAAATTCACCACTGTTGGGGGCGTGACGTGTAGGCTATTCAAGGACGTTTGCCACTGATGTTTTATCTCAGAAATTAGTTGGTCATGTTTTGTCATGGTTTTAGATTTTTTAGAGAATAAAATCCCGAAATAGCTGAGGGAAAAAGAAGATGTCGGGGAGAATGAATGATTAGGAACCTTCAGAACCTCTACTATGATACCGAGGAGTGAAGCACGTTTGATCATTGGCTTAACCCGCTTAACCAGAAAATAACTTAGGAGGGGCTTCAAATGGTGACTCTTCGTTGCCAAACCATCTCTGCCTGAGGAATTTATTACTCCCGTTCAAAAGCTTTGTTGGGGCTCCATTGGTATATACTTTAATTTTTTTAGTGTTTTGCTATGCGCGAATTTTTGCACTTCGTGTGAAATAGCCAAGAATACTTACACAGTCAATTTTTGTTGTGGGTGTAAAATTTCGGGGAGTTAATAGCCTGATCACCCCCCCCACCGCCCCCTGGCAACACCACTGCAAATGTGTCTAGTCTTTAATCTTTGGTGCATATGAGGCAACCATGAATATAAATATGTATATTCATGGACGCAACCATTAGCATAGCTAGAATAGAGGGAAGTGGCTGTGCGCCCTGGCGGAAATTTTAAGGGGGCGGCACTTATCACAGCGGTATTCCCGGAACAAATAACCCCAAACGGGGTAAAAAGGAATACCTTGGGGGTTATGAAAAACTTGAATGATGTGTTTGGATGTAATTAGAAAGGATATGATAGTATCCGTCAAAACTGACAGCTGCATTTCAGATGCATAAGGGGGTGTTGCTTTCAGAAAGTTTCAGGATGGCTGATAACAATCATTCAGTATTAGTTGGTACCCTATATTAACCTATGCACTCACGTTCAGGGACTTCAAAGATTCATTAGGATTATGATAAAGATGGGATGAAATCTGAGGTTGGTGTAGGCAAGGAAATTATGGACCATAGTAAAGTGGTGAAGTTTCCAATTTCTCACAATGTAAGCGCAAACTCTATCAACACCTTGCAAATAATACATACTATTCAACTGATGAATTTATGTCTCGGTCTTGCTAAAGCGATTTCTATCGTCTGTGATTTGCTATGTTTTTCCCCATATGTATTTTGTATTTTTCTATAACTTGTTCTATACAGGAATAGCCATGCCCTGGAACCAATAAAATTATTATAATTGCTGTAGGCACCCTTGACACCAGAGAGTTATTTTGCAGGGTAGAGTCCATCATAAGTACCTCCAGATCAAATTCGTTAAAATTGTATGGTAAGGATTTCTGTCGTCCAAATAGAGAAGAAATCTTAATACGTGGAATGATAATCGCTTTTGTTAATTTTCCTGAAACATCGGGAATATATTATTAATATCAAATATTGCCTTAAATAAAAGTTTTTTAAAAAATATCTAAGAGCGGTCTAAATATCGCTCAGAATTTAGTATGCACAGTATACAAAACGTTTGATGCTAATTTAAATTAGGTATTTAATTTACATGCTACAAGAAACCATTCTTCAACTTCACATACTTTCTGCCGCCTTCCAATCCGATCAATATGCCTAATCTTTTCCTCCCCCTATTTTGCTCACCCAACATCTTCCCTTCTATTCCATTCAAAAGTCTACCGCCACTCAATTCGCCCTGAATCCACTTTTCCTACCCAATTTGGGAATCTTCCAGCAAATTTCTCTCTTCTCCTATCAAAGCCTAGAATTTTTTCGTTTGTTTTCCTCCTTGTCCATTTCACTTTTTCCATCCTCCTCCACACCCGCATCTCAATAGTCTACAACACATACAATACCCTGTTCCCTCAACGACAAGTTTCCGCCCCGTCAAATAATACATTCCGTACCACATGTTTCGCTAAGAGTTTCTCTGCCTCATGGATGTTGACCTAGTCATCAACTCCCTCTTCTTCATAAAAGCTACTTTACCTTGTCCAATTTTTCTTCTAATGCCCCTGTAACTTTGCTCAACTTCGTATAAGACACTTCCTAATTGGGTAAAGTGTTCTACTTGTCCTCGTAATATTTTTTCCTAAGATTTCTAACTCTTGAGAAACTTTTTATCTTCGCTTTCTTCTCATTCTTTATCATCCCACCCCTATCAAACTGATTCTATGATGCGCTGAGCATTGATTGCAATTCCATTGCCTACTGGCTAACTATAGCTTAATAGTCAACAGATTTGATCAACTTAATCAGTACCCCACCTACTTTCATTCCTACCTCCGGTCCTTCCTATGTCTCTCTTACCATTTCCTCCGTGTGCACACGTTGATAAGTATGGGTGAAAACTAGCAACCCTGTCCTGCCCCCACACCTATCCCTGTCCACTCTGTTTATTCATCCGCTACTCTCACCCGTGTAGTATGAGACCTGCACAGGTTTCAGATACGTCTCCTATCCCTATAACCTTCTATGAATTATTTAGGAAGTTTTGATCAGCACTCGGGACTATCAAATAGATCCTGTCTAACTCTGAACTGGGTCACTCTTCCGTTAATCTGTCAACAGACGCGTCGCAAATTTTGAGTCAACACGACGTATCATTATCAGTTTTTCAGCTTAGATCGTGTGACATGGCCTTTTGGGGGTGCATAATTCTTCAGAAACTTCAAGGGGAGTTAACGGGACAATTTTTAAGCATCACAGCAAACCCTTTCCCAATGTGGAAGGCGCCCATCGACGTGGAAGGATTGGGATCGTCTTCGGTGGAGGTTTGAATTGCTGGAACTACTCACGACGTTGTGTACGACTTAAAAAAATTCCCTCATTGAAAAAGGTCGTTGCAACATGTGAAAATTCTCCGTAATTTGAAACAGAATTTCACGTAGGAACGTAGGTATTCGAGGTACTAAAAATGTTCACCTATGCGAAATTAGCTTCATGAGTAATGTTGAGGCCTAATGAAACAATTGTAAATATAAAGCTCAGAGTTTCCGTTAATTGATAGCACTAGAATAGATATTACGATGATTAGCGCGCTATTTAAAATGTTCGGTTTCTATTTGGACAGGGCTCGTATCTTTACCATATAATTCCTCCATATATTATTTCCATCTTGCCCGAATACCTTCTGCTTCGATCAATACTTTTTTGGTCGTACCTCTTATAGCGTGGACGGATTTTCGTGTCTGACTTCCTCCTTCCTGTAAAATGCGCTATACTCTAAAGTGCTTTCCCTTTCATGTGCAACGTACTCATTTCACCCCGTCTCTGTAAACTCTCCATTCCTCAACACTACTTTTTCCACCCCGTTTCTTTCGCCTTATTCATTCCTCGCCTTAGTTTCCTCGCTTTATTCATCTCATTGTGCTTCCAACTTCTTAATTTTGTGTTTGTATTCTTCCGTTATCTTATATCGTCTATTTTCCTAATAATCTCTTCTATAATCCTTGATTTTTCTCACGCCTTTTCTGATGTTCCGTTTGCAAATTTCCTTATCTCTTCTTTGAGCTACCTTACTTCCTCAGCTTTATTTTCGCTTTCGGCAGACGCCTCAATGTCTGAGGCTTTTAAAAATCATTTTTCCAAGATGAAAATGTCTTTTTTAATTCACTTAAACTTTTTTAATTACCCTATCCAAGGTTAAACACTTTTTTTTATTGGCAAAGAAAATTACACAACAAGGACCTCTGACTGTGGAAATATGTAAGCGTCGAAACCTTGGTCGGTAGATAAAAAAATAATGGATTGTACAAAGATATTGTTATTTAGAAAATGAATAATAAGTTCGAAAAAGTGATATCTGAGATATTTTAAATATGTTCTAAGTATAGTCGACATTATCATACCACTGCTCGAAGCAACCCCAATGCCGGCTCCCCAAGGACCATAGCCTATAAATGTAATTGTGGAGCAATGCAAAATAAAGACTCTTTAGAAGAATTTCTCGCAGCACACGATTTATACATAGGTTTAACAATAAGATGCCAGGCGCGACGTAGCGGAATTGATGCATCTTAAAAATAAATAAAAATGTAGGTTACACCAGAAGAAATTTCAAACCATGTAACAACGGACATAAAAGAGGTCATGAAAACAAGGATGAGGCCTCGCTTTTAGCATTTTCTGGACACGTCACATCATGGGTTCGATTTCAAATCCTCTTAATCGCCTTAACCTTGGTGAAACTTCTTGCTTCTTGTTAGCCGAGTAGAAAACTAAAAAAATATTCTTCCTTTTCGTCCCTGAAACATAAAAATTTTTCCCCATTCTGTATCTTCCCTATCCAACGAACTCAAATGTTCTTACGAGATGTACCAAAGACCCGAAGGCCGTCTATTTAGGATAAGACCTCGTGAAAATTCAAGAATTTCTAATATTTGACCACATGCAAGAAGGTTTTTTTTCCCTCCAGCAGTGATTATAACATGGGTTAGAAATTCTGAAATACGAATCCGTTTCCCAGATGTTGACAAAGGAGTAAAATTTTGAAAATACTCAAAAGAGATCGTTACTTAAAACTTTACGAATATTTTCATGTGCGACTCGGAAATTATTCATGACGATACACTAACATATTTATTACTTCGATAATAAACGCAAATAATGCAGCTCGCAATCTATTCGCCGCATCTAAATTAAAACGTCTCCTGTATCTTTGGAAGGTTTTCATTGATAAAATTATATTTTTGGAACAAATGTTTATCTCGCATTACTCGTGCAAAGCTTTTGTGTATTTTATCTTGGCGCAGCAATCACCATCAAATTTGGAATCTGACTAACTACAGTACTGTTATTAAATTTAAGATACAGTGAGGGAATGGAATAGGGAGCAGGAATGAAATTTTACTTCAAAAGGAAATGAACTCGTTGCGTGAACTACTTATTACGATGTGGGTTCTTACTTATCGATGCGGGACAAAATCTAGCTCGCGGTCATGGCTGGAATTATCGCTGCGATGTTCGGAGGTCTCATTAAATTTTCCACGCCAATTTGCTGCGTGTAACTGAATGCTTACTACAAGCACACTTTGGCTCGTGCTCACAACATGTATTTATCAGCACGCCGTTCATAGTACTCGGAAGGTCGAGCTTTGTCGGTAAAGATTGGCTTTGGGTGAAGTTTATCTCTGATTCGACTCAAAGCATTAATCAGAGTTATGTTGATTATTATTACACTTTGGTTTTATTTTATCAATGTTAATCTACCGTTTAAGGTAGTTTTCTGAAGGAAACACCCCTAGAATTACCCTTTCTTCATTTCCTCATACTTTCTTCCACCCTTGATTCCATCCAATTTGCCTAATCTTTTCCTCCGTCTCCCTCGCTTACCCAACATTCTACCCTCTA
>LYUA01001385.1:5433-20659 GCA_002093875.1 Calopteryx splendens | reverse complement strand
AACGAGGTCTGTGGGGCACGTGTCGCGCGGAGGGAGGCTCCCTTTAAAAGGGGGAGGAGGGTGAAGGGGCGGGGTCGGGATCCACGCTTGTGATCCGTCGGTCGTCGCCACATCCCCTTCGGCGCCGCAATCACAGTGCACGAGCGCTGGTCTTCAATGTCCACACAGGAAGGAATATTAGTGAAAAAAAATATATGCATATAAATATATATATTGTGAAAATCAAAGGAAATTAAAGATCCGCGTGTTTCAGGAGGGCATTCCACCGCCGAAGTAAATACTCATGGGACCAAGCCATGAAAAAAGTACTTATTGGACGCGTATGTCCACAATTTCCAAAAAAAAATAGAACGCGTGTCCATATTTCCCGGAGTATGTCCATTAGAGGAAAACGGCAAGGTTATAATGACAGGAATAGTACATTGGGAAATAAAGGACACTCCTCACATGAATATTTAAATCCCCATCATCCATTTTGCGTAAGCCCCAATTACCAGTTACTATGCACCTCTTCCATGGTTTCGACGCCAAGCGTCATCATCTGGTACTCAGCATCGAGTGGCATTAAGTATTCGTGTGAAATTTACTTTACTCCTTAAACCGGAAAATAGAGTGGAAAACGGATGGGTACTTGAGTACCAATTTGGATTTTAAAGAAGTGGAGGGGGGGGGGGCAAAGAGAAGCTATTGTTGGTCTGAAAATTAATGAACTACAACGGTGGGAGATTGCTCACGATCTATAAGCTAAAAACGATCTAAGTAGATAGAAGGCTGGAGTGATTAGATGTAGATAAAGAGTAAATGCAGGTAAGCAGATGAAGACAGGGTTACTCGCTCCAGCGGTATTCAATGATTGCATGGAGAAGGCTCTATTAAGACATTTAATTATACACACTAAGGAGAAGAAATAAGGCGCAATACGAAAACATGGAAGAAAGAATAAGTACGCAGAGAATTTCGGACGATACACGAAATAGAGTACGAGTTACTCGTACTTAGGCCCGAAAGCAAAGGTTCTGTATGTAGAAGGGACTGAAAAAGTACACCCTCAAGACTGGAAAGATAAAAACTGATGTAATGGCCTGGAGACCAAAAAAGGAAAAGAAACATTGGAAAAAGTGAAAACGTTCTACTGTTTATGAAGCTAAATCGCAAGCAATGGAAGAACCAAAAGGGATATAAGGATAAGTAAAATAGGAATGGCGAAGAATGTTTTCTATTAGAAGAGTCAGCCCCTAACGGCTAATAGCACTCGTCGCGACATAAGGAAGCAGTTCATTACAACTATAAGATACACGTATCGATACAGTTTTATTTTCTAAGGCTGATATAGAACTAACAGGGGAAAAAATATTGAAGTAGAGAGAAATGTGGTGCTATGATGAAAACAAAATGAATAGGCAGAGTAATAAATGAAGAAGTACCTTCATCGAAGAGTGGGTGAAGAGAGAGGTTTATACAGAAAACTTGCAAGATGGAGAAGGAAAAAATTGGACAGATCCAGATTTACGATAGTTTACTAATGGCGATAATTAGGAGAAATCTAAAGGGAAAGAATTACAGAGAAATGCCAAGGATTAGATGAAGGAGATATTGGAGGCCGATACCTTGTGGAATTCTATTTCAGGATAAAGAAAATATACTTTGCAATATTCCATCACTTTATTACGAGTCAACATGTTTCACTACACTGTAGTATCTTCAGGACTTATAATTGTATTCAGTATTACATGTTGGCTCGTAATTAAGTGGTGGGATATTGCCAAGTATATTTTCTTTATCCTGCCAAGGATTAACTAAGTGAAGCAAGCGATAAAAGAATACAGCGCAAGGAACTGCGATTAAATGAAAATATTGGCAAGTAATTGGATAGCTAGGAAAGCTATAACAAGATAATATTTTTATTTATAACCCATGATAATGATTAATAAACGAAATAATTTTAGCACGTAACTTTAATATTTTAACTAATAAGATTGAAGCAGCAAGAAAAGGTCTTGTTTCCTTATTATGTAGAAAAAATATCCTATCTCTGAACTTAAAATAACCTCTATTCCCTTCCATAATCTGCCATACCGTCATTTACGCCTGCCTATTTTGTTCCCTTGAAACCCTCTCAGCTCACCCAATTAAAGGCCCAAAAAAACACTATCACTCGCTCCTTTACAGGTGCCAGTCATTTCCAAAGAAAAGAACTTCACGGTGAGCTCGGCATTTCATCCATTTTCGCACAAATTTTCCTGGAAGCCTGTAGGTTTCACTCTAAACCATCATAGCCGTTCATCTAAAAATTATACCCTTTATTGGCGGAAAATTTAATCCAAACACTCGCACCTTGATGTATTAAAAAATAGCTTTTGACTCGTTTATTCCTTTCTCTTCGACCAGCTCCACTCCAGCAGTACCTAACTAAAGTCCCCCGTGTTACCTCCCCCGCCCTCACCCAGAACCGGATCAATATGCAAAAGTATAGCCTCCAATCCTCCGGCAACGAAAGCCTACTGTCATAAATCGCAATCTTTGTCCGACGCCCTCAAGCACCCATCCAAAAAAAGAGTACTAAATTACTTACAAAAGGCCCACCGCGGTACCAATTCCACATCCGACTAAAAGCAATATCCTTTATTACTACCATGCATAAAAAATAGTGGACTGAAACACGTGAGGAAGATGTGAGATTAAGCTTGTTATGACGGTGATATTATTAGACAGGGTGTCAAAATATGAACAAAAATTAACATTTTTATGTCAAAATGGAATTAAGAAAATTATCATATAAAATTTCTGCTCCAGATAGCGCAGGACGAGACCGGAAAAAAGAAGAGGATGCTCGTTCGGGTGATATGAAAACGGTAAGCGGGTATAGCCATTGAGTTCGCCTATTTCCTCTGTTTGCGGATCGATCGAAGAACAGTAATTTGATTAGAGATTCGCTTCCTGTGGCTCTCGAAAAGGTAGTGATGAAGAGTTGAAAAGAACGGTTTCTTTTCGACTTTTCGCTATGCAAATAATTATTTCGACGTCTAGAATATGAACATTTTGGGTGTTCATCCGAATTTCACTACTAGCAACACGGCGAATTTGGAATTGAAAATTATTCTGAAACAAAATATTGCGAAGAGGTCTGCGTTTTTGTTCACGATACTACACGGGAGACGCCGCCAAAAAAGGATGCTCTACAGCATCAGATGTTGCCATACTTTTATATTTTTACCATTTTTTCTGTAGAATGGCCAATCTTTTTACCTAATTTCACCTTTCCGAATTATCTGCAAGCGCTCAAATATCTCCTTTCCATGTTCTAATATATCCTACACCAGAAACGATAAGCGGCTTCTGCCTCGATTTCCAAAATTACACTGCAGTGGCGAAATTCGTCTGCAAACAACATCACATATGTATAATGATACCCTTATTACTTCGAAACTCACTTGAAATGAGCACCAGTAAATAAATTCATCGCAAGGCTCAAATTTCAGCATAAAAAAACCCTAAAAATTACCTTTCCTCTCCCAGTTTCACGAGATATGGCTAAGGGGTAACCTTAGAACCGAAAAAAACATTGCAAAAGGAGGTAATGAACGTAGAATTGGTGCGAGAAAAATAAGTAGAGATAAAGTAGAACCAACGACTTTATTTATGATTCAGGATTACCTGCCGATATTTGGCCACCGGGGGGAGGGAATTCGATGGTTTACGAAATCAGTTAAAAGAGATATAAGGAAAGAAGGGAAAGAAATATCACAATGGGAACAGATGATATTGATGGGATTGGAATGCAGAGGAAGGAAAAAAAAGAGAAGGATGGAGGGAGGTGAGAAGCATGCCGTTTTCTAGCCAAAACAACCGAGGGAAGATAATGATAGAGTTTTACAAGAGAAACGGCTTCATTATAACAAAAAAACTGTTTTATTAAACAAAATGGACGTAGTCATGCGTGGAAAATATCAGGGGAATAAGGGAGAAACCAGTTAAGACTCATTTTATGGTGATACAAATAGATCTCAGAATGGCGCCGTCAATTCTAAAAGTTCTCACAAGGAGCGGACGCAGACTCATCATAATTAAGTGGTGGTGAATATCGAAGAGGAATGAAAAGGGGGAAATGAAATGGGGGAAAGAATGACTTTTCAGCATTTATTTAGAGGTGGCCTTTCATCTGAAGTACTAATATAGGGTAGGTACTGGGTTTAGTCGGGCATGGAATCGGTACAGCAGAGTGAGTTTTCGCGAGCTATTTGGCGGGAAAATGTGGGTGAAACCTCGAAGCGTGCAAGGTCATGGGTATTGGACGTTTCAGTTTTACGCATCAACCCGATTCGGGGGAGGGGAGGTAATGCGGGGGAAGTTTGTTGTTGCTGGTCGAAGTGGCCGAAGGAACAGGAATACACGGGCTTGCCTGAATGCATCAGGAAAATAGTGGATTGCCAATTCAGTTATCGTTTCAAGTGGAACTAAACAAGTGAAATATTTCATGCATTTAGGCCGTTTCAAGGAACATTCAAGTAACCGCAAGCATGTAAGGAAAATTGCGATGGTGGGAAAAACATTTGCGAAGCTGAAGGAATGGCAGTGATTCATGGCATGAACTCGAGTAAAGAAAAAATAATTATTATTCAAGGCTTTGCTATGGAGCAAATCCAATGCATGGTTCAGCCAAATGCCCTTTGAGTAAAGTGGATGAGTGCAGATTGTAGAATCGTGATATGTGGGCTCAGAGGAAAATTGTAGGGAAGAGATAAAGTTACCGGAAAAATTCGAAAAGGGTGAAAAAATTGGACTGGGGAGATTTTAAAGGATATAAGTGAGATCCTGAAGTTCTTGGCGAATATGAGAACATTAGGCATGAGAAGAAGGAAAAGAATTAACATTTAGGACGCCGTAAAAGGTTGTAGATAGAATCTGGACCCTACTGTGGTTGTGAATAGAGAAATAATATTAGATGAAATGGGTTTAGTTTTTGAAGAAGTGCTTTAGAAGTTTTTGTGTACTACTATTTGCTCGGTGCATGCAGGTATTAATACGAAATCGTGGATTTCGTATTAATACCTGCACTACTATGTGTACTTTACGAGATCAGTAACAAATTAATTCAGCGCTCTGAGGACGATGGAGGAGTCAGCAATTCGAAACGTCGGCGGTTGATAGTTACTTGATCTAGATACTTTACATACTTGAAGTATTTAGAGAAAGGATTTTGGCGAGGGGTCGGCAACATGACTCTGTCGTAACACACAATGCATATCGCTGATAAAAAGTATGCATAAAAAAGTATAGCAAAATGTTTCATATTGATTCACTTAGTTTTTACCTTAAATTTAAATGCCGCTAAATAAAAGGAACATGTATTCTAGGAATAAGAGAAAAAAGTAGATAATGCACCATTATAGAACAGCAGTTAAAAAGTGTATCATTTTTTAACCATTTTAATTGCTTGTGTAAGAGGACACACGCTGATAATAATTTGTACAGATATTTCCGCATTATGTACTTCATAAAATTCCAGGAAAATTGAAAAAAAAAGTTTTAAAAAAAGCTGTAGGTAGTTTATATAAGTTTTTCAGGAACTTTTAGAAAAAAATATTATTCTATTCAACTCATGCGTCAACCTTTTTTTCCTTCCGTTTCTTCAGGGGAGGGGAGATGGGGGGGAGGGGGGGATCTGGGCTCCTCATCTGTAACCGCCCGCCTCTGTTACCTTACCACGTGGATGGACCGCTAAGAATTGACGCTGGTTGAAAAAAATATTTTCCCAATTAAATAATTAAATATATATGAGCACCTGTATTTCTGGAGGGGGAGAGGGGAGGTTCGGGCGAGGGAGAACTCACTTGAAGTATTCCTCCGCGGGCGGCCTCTTCTCCGCTGTCTCCGCCAGGTGTGTGATGTTCCCGGCCGCCGCCTCGCTTTCGTTGTAACACGTCCTCTGGTAGTACGTGCCGTTCACCTCGGCGCACTTGTCCGCTATCTCGTAAGAGTAGCAGTCTGCACGAGAGAAGAGTAGGGGGAAAGGGGTCCAAACATGAGTACACACGGACATGTGAACCGCTCCCACGCTCGCGACATTGAAAACGAGCCAAAATTAGCACCTACCCTCTTCGATATATTTGTGTCAAAATACTGGAACATTGAGCAGCAAATGTATCACTGTGTTAGTAACTATATAATTTATTTTTTTGGAAATATTGTGTAAATAACTTATAAGAGTTATTGTTCTCGAAATGCGAACGCAAAAATCATTTACCCCTTTTTACAATCATTCACCCCTTTTTTTGCTATTTATTTACCCCTTTGTACAAATTTAATTAAAACATTTGGAGATTTTGGGTTTGAAAAATTCATGTTATTATTTAAAACCTCTTTTAATGCTCAAATTTTCAACATATTCATGCAATATTAAACATTTAAGGGTATTCTCTTTCTTCAAGAAGGATACATTGATGTAAGCATTGAAGCTTCTATCTAGCTTACAATAATGGACCCTGAACTTTAGAGAATGAAGATATTTCAAGAAGTATTAGGGTACTCGGGATGAAATTCACAGAACAATCTTCCAGAAGAGTTATATTGTACGACTGTTCCTCATTCAGAACCTTATATTAACTTTCCACCGTAATACTGCAATTTTACATGCTCGACTCCCTCTTCGATATACTTATATACTTCTTTATACTATCAAACTAGATCCGATGGTACTGAAATTCTCATTTATTTTACTTGGTTTCATAGCTTAGCTTATTGTTCTGATATCCACCTCTACGGGTCTAAAGATTTAGGGTTGATAAGATATATTCCCCAGAAATTGACCACTGCGTATTTTTTCTGGGGTTAGCCGGAAAATACAGTCGTTCCCATTATTATTTAGAAAAAAATTGGCGTGTTGAGGTGGAAATGGAGCATAATGAATGGCCAAGAATTGCAATTATCCACTAGTTTCGAAAAATTATTTCGCGCAATCTAGGTGTCAACATTATACATGATTACCTGAAGATGATGCAATTACATCGAACTATAGGAAGAAATAAGCAATTTTTTAAATAATGAGAATCAAACTCTGTGGATTGAAACACAGTTTGATTCTCATTATTCATAATGGACTTCCACAAGGTTACGCCTGAAAGAATAGAATTCGAAAGTAATTTTTTATTTAGTGGAATATTTGTTGGAGTTTGGGGACTCATTGAGCTTAAAATTGCAAAATAAAAAATGTCATGCCCTCGCATCACACTTAACCCATCAGTGAGCAACAGCCTTATGCTGCGAATAATTATGAGATAAACTTTGGTATTACTGCGATTTCTTAATTTGCGTAAACAGCAACGATTTCGCTTAGCTTTGTTGCAGAATTCCTCAGACTAGAGTGACAAGTGATTGAGTGCTCGCAGTTCAGCAGATTTTCACGGTGCTAATGACAGGTACTCCATCGAACATCGCTGCTACCTGCTGAACAACTGCGTTTCCGGGGACCAACCCCGTGAAAGAATAAATATTAGAAATCTAAGAAAATGGGTGCAAATAGAGCTATCTAAGCGTTGGTGACTTTTATCGCAGGTGAAGATGATATCATATTTAAAATAAACGCATATTATGCAATAAGAGGCTGGAATTGACGAGGAGAAATCTATTTTTCGTGCGCCACCACAGAATTAGGCCGCCGCCGAGCGATTGCTTTAATCATTAACGAACAGTTCCACGCTTCCCAGATAGTTTTTTTTATAAAGAACGCGTTCGAATGTCTTTTGTTAGTTTTCAGGAAAATTAACTCCATTATGTAATTAAATCGTTGGGATCGTGGTGCAGCTAAGAGGATATTTTTCCGGTTATGGCTTTTCATATACGCTAGTGTTTTCGATGTTGCTAGAGAAGTACATCGAATTCCCACGATTAATTACGCTCATCTTCAAGAGTAGGACGAGAATTTCATGGTTTACTTTTTCCGCGCGTTTCCCTCCCCAACCACTCCCCTCCCCCCCCCCCAAAGTGGGCAGGAAGGGGAGGTTTGTTTTCCCGCCCTCGCCCTCCAACCCCCACGCACCCAGTGTGCTCCACTCGGGCTCGCAGTTCTGCCACGGCAGCTGCTTGTTGAGCGAGGCGAACATGTAAAAGATGGTCCAGGCAATTATGAGGTTGTAGTAGAGCATCACGACGGTGGAGACGATCACCATGCCGAAGCCGAGGCCGTGGAAGAGCGGGCAGAACTTGGCGTAGATGGCGGCGGGGCCGAGGTTGGCGTACTGCCCGAACGACAGCTCCATGAACATGAGGGGGAGGCCAGCGATGACGAGCATGATGGAGAAAGGGATGAGGAACGCCCCTGGAACGAAAAAGAAAAAAATAAGATTAATAAAAAGCGGCGCTTTGTACGGTCGAGTCTTATTTTTTTAAAGTGGTTTTGGGACACCTCCTGGTGTTTCTCTGCACTAATGCCCTCTCCACGTGAACCGAGGAATTTGGAACAGGGTTTTCCATTCCCATTCCTGTTTAAGTCAAGTCGCTTTAAAATAGTATGAGGCTTTCCCCATTTGGTTTCGATGCATTAAACTGTGCATCAATTCTCACCTCATGTAGCTCATTCCTGGAAAAGAGCACACATGAGGAAATTTGAAAACTTTTTTCTTGCTCTCGCCGGACGCTTCCGGTTGGTCCGCGTGCCCCTGTCGGATCCTGAGGAGCCACTCCTCGCTCCTCGTCAGGTTTCCCAGCCGTCAAACAATCGGAGTTGACATAACAACACAACCATGCCAGAAGCTGGACTCCCCTTGACCTTTTGGTTGGCAGTCGGGCGTGATATCTACTCAACTATCTACGCGGCCGGAAAACAATTGTAAAATTACCAAAAGTATTCCAAATTCTTTGACCACATATCGCTAACTGTTGCAAACAAAATGCTGAATCCAAAACATGGCCACAGTCATTTAAGCCGTCTTTTCTCTCGTTTGTGCAACTTTTGTAAAAATTAAGTGGTTGGCAACAGGGCACCGTGTCTCCCAAACGCGGGAAGGTCAAAGTTTCAGAGATATTCTGATCTCTACTTTGATGCCGAGGTCAGAGTACTTTCAGAATAGAATTCCTTCAGTCGGATAGGAAATTTCACTGGCATCGCTTATTCGGTTAAGAACGACTAATTAAGACTTCCATTAGGTTTTTCTCTTCTCTTTTTTAATTTCAAAAAATTTAACCTATGGCAAAGCACCCATACCATGGAGACTAGAGCGAGCATGCAGTTGGCTGGGTTACTATATTAACTACTACATGCCTAAAAATAACTCGTTTTACTAATCCCTCTCGGCTTTTTTTTGGCATTTACTATCCGAACACGAAAGGCAGACTTTCAAATCTGCAAACGTGTTCCCTCATACTCCTGATGAGGAGACAAAATTGCATCATCCTATCTCTGAGTGCACCGCTCCATTTGATGGGACGGGGGGCATGGAATAAAATTGCGTGTCGGAACGGTCAGAAATTAATGTATTCCCCACTGGAAATATTTAGCGGGAGAGGGCAAAGGGAGGGCAACTTGGGACTCTAACAACCTAAATGCAATAAAAGTATCAAGAGCACTCTCACAACTGTGGATTCAAGGATGTTTCTCTTAAAAAAAAAGAGACACGAGGCAGTGGTGTAATGTTATTATGCTTGCAAAGCCAAATATTTGAGAATATAAATTAGCATAATATATTTTTACCGTTTAGATCGAGGGATGAATAAAATAATTTTTTTCAAGTAAGCGTTTTAATGTGATTCAGTGGTATTAAAATGTAAATGAAAATTTCGGAGACTTTTCGAGGGGTCCAAATGTCATTTACCACGACAGAAAAGAAATCAACCCATAAAAATTACAGTAATTTATTTCAATAAGAAACATAAATGATTTTTTTTATAATCCACAAATACACTTGATTATTATTACCTCCACAACGTATATTTATGCCTTCAACGACAGAACTATGAGTATCATCTAAAAAACAACATAAAACGGCATTAAATTAAGAAGCAAATTAAAAGAAACGTTATTCTTGATGAGAAAAAAGTTTCCCGTTAATTGCTCGTGCAGAAAACTGGAAAAGAGCACTTGAAAGCACTTTGGATCCCTATGCATACAGAGGTGGGCGCCAATTTTCGAAAAACCATTAATTCATAGAACGGCGAGATCTCAAGTCTGATTTGACGAATCATTTTCAGGAATACGGAAGTCGACGTGCGCTTAGCGAAAACCGCGGACGTTGGGATGCTCGAACCGAATGGAATCTGCTGAGTGTTTTTTTCTTCCACTCATTGCATTGATTTACCCGAGAGATGGTTAATATTTAAGCAGGAAGACCGCGGCAACGACTACCTTGCGACCAAAGATTCCTCGACGCAAATTGTTACAACTGAGATCCACACTATGGGCTGGTTCCTTGAATGCTCAAATTATCGCGATTACGAATGCGGGAGTGGTGAGGTGGCAGGTCTACCATCTCCCCCCCCACCCACCTTCTCGTTCTAATGGACGCCTATGGGCCAGGGTTTAGTGCTGGTACCGATATTTAGGTCACCAGAAATACATTGGATTCTTGCCTTAGGCATCAGCACCTAGGATTATTGTCCTTTGGATTGGTACTGAGGTCCTATACCTAGAACTAGGGGCTGTAGAAACGGGGTGATCGGGTTGGTGTAATATCTTCCCACCCAGAGGGCCCGGGCTCAAAACCCGGTAGGTTTATCATTGTGGAAACGCGATCCTTACTCGGGTGTTATCTGGAGAGCACTTCAAGTTCTACACCGTCCATCGGATGGGACGTTAAACTGTGTAACCCCTGTGAGCCTTACTTTAAAGAGTAGGCTAATGGCGACGCAGGGTTTTTCTCCATCCTTCTTCCATTCCCTGGACATCCTACCTCTACCATATTACCAGCCTGTCCCTAATGGCGCAAATTGCCCCATCTCCTTCCGCCTCCCTTAATAACCATTACTGCCAGAGGAGATGATTTATGTATTATTCAATGGGCGTGGATGCGTCTCAACGCAGGTAAATGCACGCACAGAAAACAATAACCTACAAGACCAATTTATTGAAAAAGCTGTCAATATATTGGCAATTATGACTAAAATTTATTTCTTTATGGTGAAATATGTGTCATATATAAATATTTAATATATTTATTTGAAGGCTCAATCGATTATTTTCATCAGGGCATAGTGAGCCCCTGAGTAATAGGCAACCCCGCACTGTATAAATGGATTGTGACATAAATAAATTGCATATGCTACAGGATACAATTTTTTACCTTTCCTGCCCAGGATAGGCTTAGGAATTTAGTTCCTACAGCTAATTTTTGATTGCTCCAATTTTATAATCGATCCCTTTCATAATGTGTTTCAAACCACTCACTTCTTCAGGTTTGACATAGATATTCCCACGGATCATGCCATCAGTGGTTTTCCAGTCTCGATCCACGTCACGGCTTCATTTTATTTTTTACTTCTCTTGCGGCACAGCGGCAAAATAGAGCACTTCAAGCTCAAAGCTTCCGTGAGTCCATAGGTGTCATTGCCGAAGGCCTTTTTGAAAGCCCTGTGAAACCTTCTATTGACAAAACCGATGCCTACGAACTGGGGTATCCATCCAATGTTATCGGAAATTAAAGGGAAAATGATGAAGTTACTCATTTCCCTTCAGGATCGTCTCCATTTTCTTCAAAAAATAAGTTATTCTTTTGACTGACATTAAGGGCGACCCAATGCGCCTCCATGGGAATCCTGTTATGCATCGCAGAAATTTTGCTAAGCCAGATTTGAATGGACTATGGTGCAAATTTGGTTATTTAAGTTCACATTAGTTCTGGACATCTAGGAAATGAGGCCGTAATTTAACACGCATTGCGAAATGCAAATTTAATCCCTTTGCAAGTGTACCTCTCGTACAGGGGATGATGATTTGAGAGTTATTTA
The DNA here is from genome assembly GCA_002093875.1 of Calopteryx splendens. Classification (NCBI taxonomy): domain Eukaryota; kingdom Metazoa; phylum Arthropoda; class Insecta; order Odonata; family Calopterygidae; genus Calopteryx; species Calopteryx splendens. The sequence continues at coordinate 8,725 of LYUA01001385.1, read as the reverse complement.
TGTCCCTCACAGGCTCGTCATAACCGAATATTCAAGACCTTAAGTCCTTTTGACTCGGTAATTATAGTAGACAAGAGAAGGAGGGACGGTATGCAACTGAGATCAAAGTTGTTCTCGCTCGTGGAGCAACGCATGAAGTGGCAATCCGATTCCAATGCCAGAGCGGTGATATCATCTTTCGCGCTTAAAAAATAACAGATAATAGATAGAAAAATAAAATAATAGATTTCGTCGGGTACGTAGCAATCGTACATAAAATAATGTTTTCAGTCAGAAAACTCAAAATCGAAAAAATCAAGAAGCACAATATCTACGTATTTTTTTTAAATCGAAGCAAAAATCAACGGCTACTTTACTGCCAAAAATATTTTCATTTTGATAGAATATGTAGGACTAAGCGTTTTTCGATACAATGAATTTCAATTTAAACATGGGTCATTTGATTCTACTTTTGAGGACTACAATGGAGAATAAAATTTTCTCATTGAAAATGGGCGCTTTGAATATTATAACACGAATATTATTGACTGGAATAGACAATATTATTCCAAATGTTTGTTCAAGTTTATATATTATGGTTTATTTAGTTTATATATTTATGTAGTTTATATATTTTTATATATTGGCTCCAATGATGATGCCCTCATGAATCTTCCGCTCAACGATGTATAATGGTAATGAAAGGTTCAAACGAACGAATAAAGATTTTCATTTTACTCTAATTTCCGTGACTCTAGAAATCGGTGTAGGCATCTAACTCAGGATTTTATCGAGATCTATGAGTCTAAATCTGCGCTTTTTATGGAGAAGCATTTTTTCCCAAAAATATGCATTTTTGGGAACACTTATTCAAACTTACAAAAAAAAACATATTCATAATCAAAAACGGATATTAAATTGGAGGCTGTTGAGTTGCGCCAGTCCTATGGCACCGTGCCACTCATTCGTGGAATTTCATTCGTGCTCGTCATAGGCGTGTTCGGTGGAGTCAAAGGCTGAATGATAGATAGAATCTAGTGTAGATCAGCCTGGAGCGTGAAAGCAGATGCAATTGCCTCAGCCATGCAGAATGCCGAGCCCTTGGGGTTATTTCGTCTCCTTCGTGCGCATTACCCCACGTCCATCCAGATAATCGCCCATTCGCCAGAGACGGATGGACTTGGTTATTGAACCGCGCTAATCACCCCCCTGAGCATCCGGCCCGGCAGCACAAATATGAAACTACAACTTCCAGGAGAGTTGGAGGTGGTGTTTTAATGTGTGTAGTATGAATTGTGAATCATGAGGGAGCATATTTAGTAACACGGACGATAGTCCTAAGTGTGAAATAATCTGAACTTAGGGTGCCATCCTTTAAGACCATGAAGGTGTAGCACATTCGTGCACCTTCGCCTCATTTTTGGAACAAACGTAACGCACATTGGGTGCTGAGAGTGTCGAGGCCAACGAAACATTTGAGGTAATTTCCTAAACGGCTACCTCAATGTAATTATCTAAACAAAATCTTTTAACCTTTATTATTATCAATGAAAGGGTCGCGGTAGTCCAGTGGTTAAGAACGCTGGACTTCTGACCGGATGGCCGGGGTCTGATTCCCGGCATTGCCTCTTGGCATCCTCAGCTTCACCCAAGCTGTGTGCCATTTTTCGAGTACCACGTCATCCTGGGAAATCACAGGCGGTAGAGGGAAAGGAAAAGGCACCCAATCCTGATGTGTACATTTCACACGCCGTTGGGCTTAGTACTCCCGAGCGAGCTCCCCTCTCACCTACCAAACAGACCTTCGGGTTGATTACTGTGATTTTTATTATTAATGGCAATCTACCGGTTAGGGTAGGTTTCTGGTGGACACAACCCTACAATAACCCTTTCATCATTTACGCATACTTTCTTCCACACGTCATTCCTCCAACATGCGTAATCTTTTCATTTTACATTTACTCATTACTTTATTAAATACTATACTTATTATTTTTGCTAAATATTTACATTACTATGAATACGATTTATATGAATATGACCTATTGGTTTGATCATTTATTTATAAAGATAATACACACTGGGTAACATTATGTTACCATTTTTTTTGCTGTATTCCTGATTTTTTAAATTATTTTCATGTATGGTCCTAAAATTTCATCTTTTAACAACTTAAGAATTATGTTCAACTAAAGTAAATTTAATAAAGTTGCTAACCTTTACTTTATTACGTTAAAAGATGAAATTTTATGACCATTCATGAGAATAATTAAAAAAATTAGGGAAAAAAGAAACAAGGTAACACAATGTTACTATACCTGTATTCTCTTTGTAAGTGATTTTCAAATTAATAGGTCAATTGAAATAGTCACAACCGATTTTAGAAATAGTTGAGAAGAAGTGTTCAAACTAATAGCTCAATTAAAATATTCAGCGAGCAATCCGAGAAGGAATACATATATACACATTTCCAAGTGTCCCGACTAATAAGTAAATTAAAATATCAACAACCGATTTAAGAAAGTGTATGTTTTGCAGTAAATATGGGCAAAGAGTTCTATTGATTTGCTCGTGAAAATATACGAAAATGACTCCTTAAAAGATACTGCACCAGTGGCCAACGCTGAACAGATTGGGAACTGGGATTGTTTCACGGAGGGGAGAGAGAAGAGTATCTCTGAGTGCTATGCCACCATTTTAATGTTGCCTTGCTTGAGATTTGCATTCCAATTATTCGGAAAGCAATGCTGTAAAGACCTTTTTATATAATAAATTTAACTTTACATTAAATTGACTTCTATGAATCAAATATGCTACACCCTACAAATTTACATTTGCTCTGATTCACAATTGGATTTGAAAAACGAAATGAGTATGTTATCTTTAAAACTATAATAGAAACAAATTTGAAATTTGATTTTTTTTAGAAATCTAGACGGTCTATTTATCAGTTTTCTTCATAAGGTTTTCACTCTGTGGATGTCTCCATCTGGGATACAGAATGAATCCGCCTTCATCTCGGCTACGTCAATACTCCTTTAAGAAAAGTATATAGGTATGCCTGCATAATTGTGTAGGTAATTATAATCAAATAAATTTTTACAGGTTGATAATTTTGTAAGAGTTCGCTTCCGCAACGTTCTGAATAAAAAAATAAAATTTCAACCTCACCACCATTGCATGGGTTCATGCAACTTAATACAAAAATAAAATAAAATGAGGATTCTCTCATCTTGCAAAGCCTATTGGGCACAAGGCGTGCACCCACGCCGTCAGCGATTTTCCTATCCCCGCCCCTCCCCCCTTTCCCCCC
>LYUA01001384.1:98913-111657 GCA_002093875.1 Calopteryx splendens | reverse complement strand
ATTGGGGGGGGGGGTGGCGCCTTCTTCCCTTCCTCTTCTACCCCTGTCTCACTTCCCCGTCATTGCAGGCCCTTGAAGGGTGCCGGGCGACAGGGGACCGAGGGGAACGGGAGTGTGGTAGTGCGGGCGATCTCTTGACTGGAAGCGTTTGTGGGCGACGAAGGTGAGAGAAGGGTTGCAATGGGCGGCGCGGGAGGGCGGGGAGGGGAAAGCGATGGGTTAATAGGTGTGAGTGTGTGGGATCCGTGTTTAAGCGCTATTGGGATTTCGACATGGATTCGTCCACTCTCTGTCGGAGAGTCCTCGTGACCGTTTCGGGAAAGCCTTGTCGCTAGACCCGTTCCGTCAAGGCCGTTGGACGACGACGGCGTCTCTCTTTTTTAACGATCGAGAAAAAGCACAAGGAACCAATTGTCGCCAGTCGGTGGGGTTTTTCAGTTTAGGGGGGGGGCGAAAAATATATTTTTTTCCCCGGTCACGATTGAAAACCTCTTTGTTTCATCGTTTCCGGTTTTTCATTCTGATAACTTTTCGCGTGTGACAGAGAGGAAGAAAAATAAAAGTCATGTTTCACGCGACGATCCGGTCTTTCACGGTGATATGGTTTTAATGGGAGTTCGAAATGTTTGCCGATTCCTTCCGAGCTGCTTCCGCCAACTATTTCTTTTCCGTTATATATCGTTTCACTGGGAACACTCGGCCGGTTTAAACACCAGTTGTGACCCCCTTCCGGAGACATACGGAGGGATTTTGAGCAGCTTATCCCTGCCTCCGATTGAGTATGGTAATGGTAAACTACAGCGCATTGCGAAAGTTGGCTCCATCACATAGACCCGAGAACGCTTCTTGAAAAAAGAAAAACTCGAGAAAGTTATTGGCGCGTCATTTTTCGTTTTTGGAGGCTTTTGTCGTGCGCAGGGAGAAGATATATCGAAAGAGGTCCAAACTCACTGCGTTCTTCGATCGTCATTTGAATTTTTTTCTCGAATTGTGGTATGCGATGTCGTATTCGCTGCGCGTCGTTGTGCGAGGCTGGTATAATTATTATTTGATAATCTACCAGTTAGGTTAGGTTTCTGATGGACACGCAATCTCAACTCTACATTGAACCTTTCCTCATTTCCGCGTAACTTCTTCCACACTTCATTAAATCCAACACGTCCAATTTTTACCTCCCTCTACCTCTTCTACCCGACATTCTACCCTCTATAATATTCCGTAGGTATCTTTGGCACTGAATATCTATGGGGATAATTTGAGTTGTGATACACCGCACCTACTAAACTGTGCAGTAACACCCTAATTGTAATATTTTCTCATACTCACTATTTAATGATTTGAACGAGTATAATAGATATATTGGACAATTAAAATCTCTAATCCGTTTATTGGTCCTGTTGGTCATAATGGTACATTTTAGATAAACAGTATTTGCTTACTTCAACTGTGGAATAGGTCGCTTAAAGAAAGTATCATCTAACCTCATCTGCCAACCACAAGTCTTTCACGTGACACGTGGTTTTAAACAACATTTGGCCATCTTTAAGGCTTTATGATTACCTTGAGTACATTGAGCAACAATGATCGAAATTTTTGCAAAAAATATTTTCCAAATGATTAAGTATTGCTCTCATCCAATTCTACGAAATGTTTGGGATTTTATTCTTTAGAATGTACTCATTTGCTTCTGGGCTTAATGCCTTATCTCTACGGGCACCATTCCATTGATGAAAATTGTGTTAGGCTAAAACTAGAGCTGCCCTTTGGAGGGTCTTAATAGCTCAACATAATCATGCCTGTAAGAAAACGAAGGTGATGAGGTCTAGATGTAATGAGGCACTTCACTTATATAGGAAGTTTATTAGAAAAAAAAGAGCCGTGTAATAAGGATTTAAAGAGGAGAATTGCATTATGCAAAGATTTATTTACAAAGAGTAGGGGCAGTTGAGAAGGACCATAGGTAAAGGAAAGATCGGTGAAAGCTTTGACATGGGTTTTGTGTGGTTCCGAAACTGGTCTTTGGGGCAAGAGGATAAGCGTAGATTGAAAGCTTTTGAATTGCGTTAATGGTGAAGAATGGAAAAAAATAAAATAGACGAAAAGGAAAACAAACAAAGAAGTGGAAGGCATGGTGGTGGGAGAGGGACTGTCCTTCGGAGAAATTCGAAGAAGGCAGGAAAGTGGATGCAGGGCGTGTTTAGTGGCAATAGAACGCTGAACGCTAGACCGTTGGTGGAGTGGAGAACTGTTTAAGCGAGGCGGAGGGAGGAAAAAAAAGGCATTTTAGACGGCACGAAGGGATAGAAAATATTGGGAGTTTAAAACTGGTAAATTGTGATGTGAGCTTTCAGGACATGAGATGTCGTGTTAGGCGGGGCTAAATTATGGAGGAATGGTTCAAAGCCCATCGAAAAAATACCTTGACCGTTAAATTTATTACTATGGACCACTTGTGGTAAGATTTTTTGTATTAATTTTTGAAACGGCCGTCAACGTGGTGATTTATTTCTTAACCATTTTCCATTCATCATAAAAGATAAACAAAGCTTTACCTTTCCACCATTTTATTTTTGACCTACCCACTATAAAGTCATCTTCAGCTGAACTACGGAAAATTATTTTGCTCATCGGGTATGCCTACACATGGCCTACACCTATGCATCCTCCATGGAGCTGAGCACTTAACGGATTAGTCGGTTGACCGTAAACAATTTTAAGGTCGAGGATGGAGTGAGCGGGAAGCACCCAAAGTGTCATTTATTATATCACAATTTGAGCCCACACTCTTGAGAATCTCTTAACTATTTGATTGCAACCAGGCGGAGTCCCTTCCGCTCTGAATAATTTTCTCTAGTTCATAATGAAGATGATTTTATAGTAGAAACCTGGGTTGTGCAAAAATAAAATTGTGAAAAAAAATAGTTTTGTTTATTTTTTATGGCGAATCGTTTCCACCAAGCGATGAACGATAGTACCAACTATTGTCGGTTCACGCTATGGGAACAATGGCGTTTCAAAATGAGCAGATGAAATTGATGAAATACCTGTTTTTACATGAAGAAATAGGTAATTCATTTAGCGTCCATGTCTTTCATTTGGGCTCCTGGCTTTGTGTCCCTAGAGATTTTTTCTAAGGCTTCACAGAAGAATGACCACAAACGCTGAAACCTAGGGGATGCAAAGGATAGTGTATTGTTGGAGTTGGAGATGTTGGGGCATTATTTTCGCTGCGAAATATACCTTGGATTATTCGAGCACTTTCTTTCATTCAGAGCTTCGATGTTTTTCATAGAGAAAAACTCTTAATTCGTGCTAATTCCTCTAAAGCTGGTGAAAAATTATATCATTGTTGATCTCAGTTTGACTCATTCCACTCGGCCTCGTTTTATTTTGCATATCTGTAATTAGGTTTTCTCCTGTGACCTTTTCAGTGAAGATTTTGACGTTTGATGTGTTTTATTTAATTCCACCACCTCCGCAATTTCTTCTCATCTCACAATTGCGATGAGCGTCATTGAGGATCTCTCTAATTCGTATTAATTACCCATTGGCGATGAATGTTTTACATAAATCACAGTAATCAACCCTAAGGTCGCTTTGGTAGAGGTCACCCAGGCGTGTGAGATTCGCACATCAGGGTAATTAGTGGGGGCAGTTCCTTTCCCTGTGTCGCCTGAGGTTTTCCAGGAAGACCAGGTACCCGAAAAATCACATTAAGTGTGAAGTGCGGGTGAAGCAGAGGGTGCCAAGAGGCGTCACCCGGAATCGAACCCGAGCCCTCCGGTTAGCAGTTCAGCGTTCTTCCCACTGGACTACCGCGCCCATAATGTTTCATATATTTGTTTTGATCATGTATTATCGTTTTTCAGTATTCTTTAGAGGAAAAATAACCATACCAGAGCACCATTTACTTGTTCTGTACCACGTCAGGGGAAATGACTGCCAATCACCGCTATTGCATTTAATGTTGGCCATCGACTTTTTTTGGCGATCACCTGCGCGACCTATTGGACTCCATTCAACATTCCTTGTATGGTTTCCACTCTTTGCGGTTAACGAAAGGCTTCGTGGTAGCATACCTTTTCGAGGGGGTTTTAAGCGTCAGTAATACCATGCGAGATATGTGCCTGAAAGTGGATGGTGCTTCTCTCTCCCTCTATTTTTTGCAGTTAACTTGTGCTCTCGTACTTGGAGGACTTTGAATAGTCTACCCTTCAGTGCCCTGGGCTGGATTGGCCTTTGGGAGGGAGGGGGGAGGGTGGAGAGGCGGATGGGATTCCTCAGGACGGAGAGGTTTGAATTTTCCGGATTTCTCACGAGCCCACCCCCGCGAAATCCTTGACTCGCCCCGTTTTCGCATTGCGCCAGCCTTTTGCCGGCGCGGGTGTGTTTAGACCGAACTCGGTTTCTGTACCTCTCAATCAGAGATCGATGGGGAAAGGAGGTTATTTCATTTCGATAGGGTAATGTGTACTTGCGACCTTGTTACGCGCACAAAACCTTCAAGACGCTCCCTTTTGGGGTGTAGGCAAGTTAAAAAAAAATCACAGTTGAAATTTTTTCAGGAAACTCACACCCTTTCACTAATTTCCTGCCATGTATTTGAATATTTATTTTTCGCCTCCGTCACATTAGTATGCACATTGTCTCATGGCTTTCCGTTCCTTTGACTCCTAATATTCCTCGATTTCAGTCTCTTCCTCCTTTTCCTTCACCCGTGATTTTCTCGGTCCACCCCTTTTTCTCAAACTGTTCACTCCAGCCTCATTGATGGCAACAATCTCCTAACGTTATTGATTTTAGAGACAGCTAAAATTCGTATCTATTTCAATTTCTCGGCACAAGACTGATGAGAAATTTTGATTAATATCTGCACCCTGGAGACGATAAAGCTCGTTGAAGACGCAAGAGAACGACACTCTATGAAAATCGACTTGAACTTGGCCATATCATTGTGAAATCTCTCACCTCAACATATTAGGTCATCTCGTCATGTATTTTTTGGCTTGTCAAAGGTGAGGTTTTTAGCGAATGTGCTCTCTTCGGCCTATTTTTCAACTATAAAAGTTTGAGAGGAAGTAAATAATTTAAATAATGAATCATACTGCTTGCATAAGAAATATACAAAGAGTTGTGAGTGATTTTAGGTTTTTTTTATGTAGACCCACGTAGTTGGATTTGTCAAATATCATTGGATATTCCATGTGCTGTAAAAATATCAATAGATTGTTAGGTTTTTATTCCTGCAACGTTTCCGTGTCTTAAGGGTCTCCGGACCACAAATAGCCACTATAACCTGTCTCATTAAAGTTATTCTCGGGTAAAATTGTCATGTCTTATTTTCTGCATGTTTTTTTAAAATATATGAATGGATATCATCTTGTTTCAGCTAATATTAAAATGTCGTCCGCATTGTGTTGACCTCTTTTTCACCCATCCTTTATCCTTTAACCTGGCATAACCTTGTCTGATGACTTGCCTATTGACGGGTGTAGAGTTTATAAGTTTGTCATTTACTTTGCCAATTTCAAAGGCGATTGAATAAATCTTCCATGAACCAATGTGTTGTAAGAATGATATTGTAAATATTGTTTCTCTATCGCTCAATTACCAACTCGGGAGAGGAAAAAATTATCATCCTAGCCATTTATTTTAATTGTTGATGGAACTTTGATTAATTAGTTTGGGATTATTTTCTTCTTTTATCTTATCGTCAGAATTTGAATCGTATTAAAATCGCTAAGTGCTAGCCTATGCTTTGGCGCACGTCTCGAGTGTGGATTATCTGGTCTTTCTTCGTCGCCTGATTGAGAACTCGTCCAAGGGTAAATAGCGTCGACGAGATAAGAAAACTCGGTTCATCGGTCACACTTTCCATCACGCTAGACTTGATCCATATTTCCAGAAATGAAGTCAGCAACCTCACGGAAGTTTGGAAAATCGGAAGAATGCGCGATAGGGCACTCGGTTAAGAATTAGGCATTTTCATCTTTTTGAGAGTGTATTGGGGAAATATGCCACCTTGAAAGAGCTCCATGAACAAATGAATTATTCGCATTTGCGATTTCACTTATTACTTGCCAACAGGATTTGGTACCGCTACCAAAATACCGAAAAATACCTAGATATCTTGCTTAAAGTACCGGTAGGTACCTAGTTTTCTTTCCCTAGATACCAACCGTTGAAAACCTTAAAATATGAATAAATAGTCAGGTTTAATATCGGTACCTAGAAATACCTTGGATTCCTGCGTTAGATAATGCTTCCTTGGTACCGATACCGAGGATTCTTGTCCTAGATACTGGTATCGAGGTACCGATACTAAGTATTATGGTCATTGTTACTGATATCGATGTATCGGTAACTGGTTTTCTGGGCCTAGATACCAACTCCTTTGTTTGGACTGTGTCTACAATCCACTTCTCACCATCTCTCTCCCCCAGCCTTCTCCATTCCTCTCTTGCATTCCGACACCTACCATTGTTTACCTCTCCGCTCCCTCCCCCACCCCTTTCTCCTTGAGCATTCGCGCCTTCGCGGAAGTCTCCGCCCACGCACAATCTCTCCCCGGCGATTCCTTACTTCACCAGCCACGGAATCCCGCGCTGCGTATCACTACAGCTAACTAAATTTTCCTTCATCTCCCCCGTACTCACGCTCGCAGCCGTCAATTAACTAATCGTGGATCATTCTCCCGCTTCTCACCTCAGTTCCCCGTCTCCCATCCTCTTCGCGCCCTTGCTGTTGCCTCCGCGCTCAAATTAGGAAACTATTCTCCCGACAGATATTATGGCTCACCATCTGCAGGGTTCAGCTTGCCTGGAAGTCTGGAAAAAATTGGGCATTTCGCTCTCAAGTTAATCAAGTCGGGGAGAATGTTTTAGCGGGTGTTCTGGAAAGATCTTTTTTCTTCACTTTTTTTTAGTAAGGAACGGTCCTTGTCTGCAAGTTTGAGCTGCGTCATTGTTTCACCAAAGATACTCTTTATGTCTCAAGGAATATTTGAGGTGTCATCAACGTTTTTATTTTTCTTTCCGACAGTTAAGTGTTCGTTTTTCTATGCACACCTGAGTGGTTATGGTTAAGAGTGAATGTGTAGTTTATTACCTCGTTGTCCTAGTTGCTAAGAAATTATTCTCTTTTGCTTTAGAGTGATTTATAGGTTTTCCAGCTCCAAATACCCACGCCCTCTGCGTGAAAAAAGCCATTGACTGCATGCGTTCCATGAATCCTTTACCTAGTCCAAGAAATTCACCGAACCCTCTTTTATCTTTTACGCATGAGGGGCGTAAGGATTGCTCTTGCCTTAGTGTCCGTTCATGTGGTTGTACCGGGCAATGAACGGGCAGCACAATGAGACTCTAATGAAATCGGAGGTGGAAGAGGCTCGTAAATACCTTGCCAGGTCCTTAGGACTGTGGTTATGAGAGACAAATTTTATGAGGAATGGACAACCTGGAGGAAGGAAGCTGCGTGAAATGAACTACGTTTTATAAAGAAAAACACATCACCATCTTCTACTACATGCAAGCACTCTGTAAGCAGCCACTAGGGTGTGTGGCAGAGAGTGTTTCCACACCGGGCATGCGCCGTTGAAATAATACATGTTCCATGCACGTATGTTAGAATCAAACAAAGAGGTTACGAAATTCAAGCAACCCTATGCCAACAGATTTTACATGCACTATATACATATAAGCATAAAATATTATTGCTCGCATGCAAGACGAGCTGTTAGAAAAAAATTGCCAGTCTTTGGTAGACGAGACTATACGGAAAATTGAGAGTGACTGACCGCCGAACTGATAGATCGAAACATACACGGAAATTGTAGATCTCGATCGTGAAAACCTGCGGAATATGATCTATGACCTCTCTCCTGCGGGACCATTGAGGGAATACTCGAAATACTGTCGATCCTCGACTATGATGAAATTCTGACGCCTTCATGAATCCTGGATACCTATTACGAAAGTATATCATCTCGAAGAACTGGCACGAGAGGCTGAAGTATACGATAAAAAAATCTTCTCGAAGTCTGCAATCGTACGCAGGAGGACCCTATGGACAGCTGTTTCCAACCGGTGTAGCGGTTGGCGACCGCGGTCGTCCGCGAGAAACTTTTGGTGTTAGTTTTGTGAGTTTAGCGATCCGCGAAGTCAGTAAGGTTGGGGACCGCCGTCCCATGATTCAAAATGATCGTCATCAGTATTTGAATCCGAAGATTGATTCCTCCGCTCATCCCTGCTAACTCCCTTCTACACCGCGATACCTCTTTTGTTTAGCATCCTACTCTTAGCCTATATGCATTAGACCCTTGGTCTTCCTCGTGGAATCTTCTCACCCATTACGCTCCTCAAAAAAAAACCCATTAGGTCTCCAGGTTTTCCCTTATCCACCTGGTTCTTTTTTGGTCTTTCTTGGGTTCTTCTTTTTTTCTTTCTCTTTCTTTCTTTGGTTCTTCTTTGGTCTTTCTGGTTCTTGGTTCATATTGGTCCGTTTTTATAATATCTCGTTAAACTTAAGGTTAACTCTAACCTCCGGTTAAATTCATGAATGAGTTTCACAATCGCTAGTTAATTCCAAACTGACCATTTAAGTTAAGAGTTACTGCGGTTATCATTTTTATGTTCACTTAACAAAAAGCCTGAATTATTTGTAAAATCAGATGTCGCTAACCTCCACGTTCACGTTAGCTAACGACTGGATTTTAACGAAAACCGGGCCATCGTCTTATTATCCTCTACTCTTCTTTGTACTTCTTCATCCCTCTTATTTTTTCCTCATTCTTTTACCGCCGGTGTTATCGCGGAACAACAAACTCGATACCTTACTGAGCAAACCCTCTCTAACCCTCTCCTCCCCATCCTTCAGGAGTGTGATTCGAGGTGTAGAAAAAAAAACTATCATCTCCCGACCCCGCGACCCTGTCGTGTCACCATTGGAGTGTGAATTCCGTCGCGGAGCGGTACACATCGACCGGAGCGTAATCAAGCGAAAAACCCCTGGAGTCGTGAGACACCCTCCCGACCTCGAGGACATCCTTCTCCAGCCAAGGAGCGCGCGCGGGTTTCGCTTGTTTGTCCGCTGGTGCCGACTGTAATTTCCTGAGCTCGGATTCGGGTGGCGTGTTTGAAGGACCAGGAGAGGCTCTGTGTGGCTTTTCCCGGCGACTCATCTAGGGGAACAATGGAAGGAAGGAGGGCGGATGGAGGATGGCTCACCTTTCAGTCAATACGGACGTTCTCTCTCTCACGGGTGGCTTTATTACCACGCCTCGCTCTCCTGCCCTCTCTTGCCGATCCTTCTGGGTTAGTGACTCTTTTAAAGAGCTTGAGCGTGACGTGTGCTCGAGCGAAAATCACTCTCGAGATATCATCATTACCTATTGGTTTTCCGTTTCAGGACGGATACCGTAAATTTCGATGGACTGTATTCTCATTGCTGTCGAGCGTCTTATTGTGTAGTCTTCAACTAATTGCTCCAATACGACCGATTTCGCCCGTCTCGGTAGAATCGGGTGCATATATTTGCAAAATATGCTTGTGACACTTCAAACCTCGAGGTGTATGCGAACCTGTGTGTGGAAGTCAGGGGGGAGAGAGCGGGTTATAATGGTAGGGAGGAGGGGGCGGGGCAGTGAGGCAAAGACGGTGGGAATGGCGTGCGGTGATTATAGTAGGGTCTTAAATGAGCTGGTTGGGTGGAAATTTACAAATTTACTTTTCTTTTTTAACCCTCCCCAGTTATAATGCAGCGATTCCACGTAATAAACATTGGCTATCTTTATTTTACTAGCCCGTTCAATCCGCGTGCTGAACTTTTTAACAGCTTTCCACGTACTCCGAACTATTTTCCTCTCTTCCCTTTGAATCGCATCTTTCAGCATAAAATTCCTTCCTAGTTCCTAGTACGCGCCCTATCCAGTTCTATTTTCGTCTTCTTACGAGCGTCAAAATTTTAAACCTTTTTTTCGTTTTGTACTGGAGAGATCCTGATATGGTCAATATATTTAATTTTATCCATCACCTACCCTCCGGAGTCACATTTCTCATGTATACTTCAATATTTCTGACCTATTTCTCGTATACCGTGTCATTTAGCTTTATTGTCTGTAACAAAAGAATCAAATGTGATCTCGGGACTTGATCAGATTAGGGTAAAGTAAACAGGGTAGAACCGAAGGAAACATATAAGAACGTCCTAATTCGTACAGGAATTGATGATAATTGACGCATACATGAGATCTTGATCCCAAAAATCTTGTATTATTGAGTGAAATTCATCTGTAGACATTACCTAAAATGTTCGTGTTAAGTGCGAGCGTCCCTCTTCCTACGTTAATTTTTTTCAGTTCAACATGTTCATCTCAAGTGCGTATATTCAAGATCAGATATTACTGCCGAAATTCGCACCTTATTTTATTCGTGTTTGGTGGTTGAAATTAATTAACTTGGCCATAAATTCCGGTGGTTTAACTGACGATCGTTGAGAGATTAAAATCACAATGAAATAAAATTGAAAGTCCCTCCTCTGCAACATCAATTTTAAGCCTTAAATCATGAGCTTAAAATATGAAGAAAATAATTCATTACTTCTGTCTTATCGTGGAGAGAGGTAGAGATTTTAATTAAATTGGATGTTAATGTGTTCTTCGCATGAAGTTATGCCTTAATTGGTAACCCCCAGGCCGTTTGCATGTTCAAAAACGTTAGCGTCGGATATTTCTTTGAAAAATGTTTGCTCCTGAATTTAGTCAAAGCACTTTGGTTGAAATCGTCAATTACTCGCATCCATGCTATTGAGCGAGTGCTATAAGCTTACACAAAATTTCCGAGGATTACCTCGTTGACCTCTTGACCCGTGACCAGTCGTAAAATGGTATTCAATTATTATTAACGTTATTCTTAGTCACTTTTTTGTGCCACTAGAAGTCACAATTTAATTTCTTCTCTCTCTTAAATGACGTTGTGTCGTGAGAACCATACTGGCGTTAAATTAGTTTAAAAACTATTTGGATTTCCCGTTATCATTGGAGTGATTAAAACTACAAGCTCGCAATTAATCAATTCTCTTCTGAAGAAGAAAGCAAAATCGTTCTTCCAATTAATAGTTCTCTTCTTAAAAACAAATGCTAGATGGGATTAAGGTCGGTTGGCCGAAGACTCTCTCTCACTAAAAGGCCCTGATTTGATCTCATTTGTTAAGATGTTTCGTAAATATTTTTCATGGAATCATTTAACGATGTAAGATATAAACGGTCTTAAATTTTCTCTCTTTTATCTTGTCTCTTTTATTCTCATTAAAAAATAATTGGTCTCTTTTCCTCGCCCCCAAAACTTTGCGTCTTAGCCTTGTCGTCTGCTGAAACGGTTTTCTGAAAGTTACTCGTAGATATAAGATAAATCAAGATGCAGACTTGGAAGGGTTTTCTTGGTGGAAATTTGCTCGACTTTTGGCCAATGACTGGGCTAATTTCGGAAAGTGCATAGAGGATGCCGTGGTTGTTTTGGGTTGAAAAATTAGGGCATCCACGTAAATTACTTCAAAAGCCAGTCGTATCCCATAATAATTAGTAGATACTTATCCAATAATGAGGACATTCCTTGAGGTAATGTCTCCCGTGAAATTTTCAGCGTTCCCACAGAAGCATCACGATTGTAACGATGCGTGCTGAAGGGGCTCTCGGTACTTGCAGGGCACTGAATGATGGTTATTTTCCATCGTAAGCTTGCGATATCCTTTTTAGAGCGTCTGAGAGACAGAGAGTCTGGGACAAACATTGATGTCTTTTTAGTTCATTTGTAAGCAGAGGCTGTTTTCTTAGAAGCACTCCATTGAATTTACTGCAAAGGGGACTTGGTATATAAAATCTATTGCTATAAAACCTTCGTCTTAAATATCTTTGTAAAGGATATGATAATGTCGTGCAGAGAGACTGTGAAGGGAGCTGACGACTGTCGAAGCCTATTACCTGCTCCTTTTCCGCAATTTTTACTGGCAAAGGTATCAAAATAAAGATTGCTTAAACGTAAACCCCCTTTCGAATATATTTTCGAGTATTTTGGTGAGCGCTAGAAGTACTTATCCTTTTGTCTTTGTTGCTCGTGTAGCATTTATTTATCAGGTTTTTTTCATACTGGACTTGAGATGAACCATATTTCTTGCTCGTTAAACTGTTCCATTTAATAAAAAAATATCCTTGTCGATAAAGTAATTTGGACGGAGAGGAAGAGCATTGTCGAAGTTTAAAATACGGCGGGATATGCCATGACCCTCACGCTAAATAATCATTAGATGATAAGAGTAGCCTATCATATCGGATCGAAGGACCATGATCGGCTCACGTTAGACAGTTAAAGGGCCACACCGCATGATTTCACTCATCCTAAATAAAGAGGTGGTGGGTCAGCCAGCCGTCCAATTCGGCAGACGCGATTTTTTCTGCCAGGTCAAAAAAAAAACAAAAAGACGGAATTTATTTATTTATTTGGCTGTTGCCCCTTCGCATCGGAGGCATTACACGTCGGTTCCGGCGAACTACCGGGGCCAATCCGGCCCGCGGGTCGTATTTTCCCGCTCTCCCCCTTCCGTCCCTCCCACCCGGGGCATCCGCGGCGGGCGTAAACCGGGCATCGGGGAACGGTTCCGCAGTTGATGCACGACGGACCGCTCTTAATTTACGCCGCGCCCCGGCTCGTAACTCGGGGGAGGCCGGCTTTAGCCTTCCTTCCTTCCTTTGCC
>LYUA01001384.1:50316-63612 GCA_002093875.1 Calopteryx splendens | reverse complement strand
CCCGCCACCCCCCCCCTCTCCCTCCACGGCTGTGCCTGCCGAAACATTTATAAAGTTTCGGAACGCGGGCGCGCGTGCCGCTGACGCGTTCACGTCACGTTCACGTCGTCTCCCACGTCAATTATGCTCGGTGCGAATCGAATGAGTCTGCGAGGCGTCTGATGCCAATTCCAGCGACTTCAAAAGACCCCGACGTCTCCAGGGGAGTGTTTTCATTTGTAAACCCATCCCCTCCTCCGATGAATTCCTGAAGATTTAAACGTTTACCACCGCAGATGACGAACGATTCTTTTGGCTCTAGTATCCATTCACCGCTGTGGGAGCCTAAGGAGATGTATGCGCCCATGGGTGTCTATTGTGGATTGTACTTGTCATTGACGCTTATAAACATCCATTTTTGGACAATTTCAAATTTAGATGTGTTTACAAGTCATGGAAAAATTTCAGAACCAAAGTCAGTTTGCTCTGTGAGCATATGAACATGCCCACAATGCCAAATACCTTTTTTTCTCAATTATAACCCTAAAAATTAAAACCCTAAAAATTAAAACCCTATACCTGAATTTAAAGTAAAATTTTAAGCTAAGACTATTCAGCATCAAAAGGTTCAAGTAAACCAGCCATGCTAAACTTTTTCGTTAGCTATATGCATACCTGCCTACCTATTTTGCATTTGCGAAACTAACGTAAGGTACAACCTATCAAGGGCATGCATACCCATTACACAAGTGAATCATTTCTCTCCGAAATACAAAATATTTTTTTCAAGTTGTTAAGTATGTACGTTTCACTTTCATTTAAAGAAATGTTAGTTACTCTCTGAGTATTATTTGACAAGATTACGAAGAGGTTAATGGTAAATCAGTACGCTCCAGTAAGCAAGAGGTTATTATTTTCCGTTAAATAAAGAATTTCTTTGATAATCTGTAACAGCTGTGAGGGTATTCTATACATTTTTCACCATATAGAGTATTTATATTTACTATTTAAACCAGTAGCTCTAGAAAGGATGTACTTATCGTAAGCCTTCTTCAATGTTATTTTAATAATTTAGGCCAAATTAACGTTTAAGTTCTCCATTTTAAGACTACAACTTGTAAAATATTTTCCTTTGGGTACATAATGATAGGATTTCTGCATAGTATTTTTCAGGTTAACGATGTCGCGCGAATTCGTCCTAACTATTTTTACCCTTGAAATTACCCGTTTGATCTTTGCATTTGTTGCAGACTAAATATATCCCTAGGTTTACAATATCGGAAGGAGTACGAATGCCTATATATTTTTTGCGTACATATTTTGCCTATTCATGTTTGCGTTAGTCTGTCACTTGCGTCGAATTTTCGGGTTTATCATCATTTTGTATTGCTAAAAAATTGCCCCGTATGAGTAATATTACTTTTATTATGTAGTATGTATTGTATGTATCTATCTGAACATGAATATTCCTCCTCATCATGTTGCCTTGGTTTGTACTACGCGAGTCGATTCGTCCCTTATTTTTTAGAAAAATCGGGAGCGAAATAATGTGAGCACTTTATATCTGCATATTTCAATAAAATGAATTCTGCATGAATAATCGAGAGTGAGCTTATTTTCAGCTGATTGAGAAATATGATTCCTGGAGTGTGAAAACTATGAGTACACTCTGCTTGTGTCATGTGGGCTCTTAGAACTGCTTCTGTTTTGGTTAAGTCCATGGTGTTTACGGCAGGACAAGAATGTTACGGTTCTATTTCGAATTACCCTTTTTGGCGGTCGAGCCGGAGCAGCGAGCGGAGAAATCATTTTCTGGAATTCCACCTTGGTGGGCTTCATAGAATGAACCTTTGTTGGCTTCAGGATCGGGGCTACGCTGAAAGCGAAGGTTGTGGCTGGGTTTTTGTACGGTGAAAGTCGTTTGTATTCTTCTCTCTTGTGGCGGATAGATGCTTTTGATATCAATTAACGTTTGTAGAGTTTTCATTGTCTCCCATGTATGAAAATTATTTCGAGGTACTTAATGGATTATCAGCATGTATCGTTCGTCGCAAGCTGGTTTAATGTACATCTTCCTTTTCTGTGCGACCATTAACGGTGGCCATGCATTTTCAAACTTAAAGAGCATTTAAAAATCGGTTCCAACGGGAAGCGGTGCCTTCCAAAATACCACTGCCCTTCTCTGTGATCGAATGTATCACGGAGTATGACTTGTAAATGTTCGGAAAATGATATATGTGTGTATGTATGTATGTGTTTGTGTATATATACATACACACGCACATATATATAGTTATGTTAATTTTTCGACCACAATTTTAAGGAATTAGTTGAGTTTTGAGGAAATTTGGTCGAAGTGAATGGAAACGTCGGCATGGACGCAACTAACACTAGACGTGAGGAGTGATAAAATTGCTGGGAGGAAGAAATGTAGAACTCGGAATATTTAAAAGAATAAGGTGTGGTTCAAGCTACGAGTCGGTCAATACACCGACCCCTGTCAGTGGAGGCTGGTGGAATATCTAGGTCGCCGGCACTCTTTACAGGGCCCGAGGACCTGTTAGAATTCTTGCTTTTTTCTATGCCGAGTTCCTGGAAAAAATATTATCTTGCCGCGCTCTCTGCCCTCATTAATTGTGGAGAGATAATACGAGCCTTGTCTTTTGTACGTTACGTGTTTTCTGCAAAATTTTGAATGGAAGATTATTTTCATTGCCCATGCAGAATGCGGCATTGTGGTCGGGGAGATGGAAGTAATGTTGTCCATGGCTTGGAGGAGGTTGTCATATATTGATTTTTGGATTTTACTTCATAGAGGACAATTCAATCATTGATTTACTCCTGTCCTCTTTATAATAAGCGCATTTTGCATCGCAGTTTTCTTTAATAGAAACCTTTAAGGTGGTAAAGAGTATGTTTTCCCTTTAGGCATTGGATTGAATATTAAGAATCATAAGTTTAGGAATGTCTTAGAAAAGGTTCGCGGGTTCAATAAAATTAATATCAAAATCAACCCGGAGGTTGTTTTTATTAGTTGAGGAGAGTGCTCTCCACGAACTAAGCCCTAAGGCGTATTATATTCACGCATTCAGGAGGGGGGCGAGGCTGTCCCCTTTTCCTGGGCCATATGCAGTTTCCCAACGAGTTCTGAAAGCCAGAATATTGCATCGTTCGGACTTTTCAAAGTATGGGGCTGTCCAAAATCATCCGCCGGTTAATAGCTGAACGCTCTTTCCGCTGAGATACCACGCCCCCTTTTAAGCCCTATCGACCAGCAAAGCATGCCTCAAGAATTAAACGAGCACAAGGAGTAGGGAAGGCGAAAAATGGTGGCAGAGAGGGGAAATTAATTACGTTACCGACTAAGGAACGTCCGATTTCGTTGTTGGAAAATATAGGTGGAATAGGTACGTGAGGTTGTTTGCTGTCTAACGGCGGCGGTCGCTTTCGTTCCGGAAAACGACCCTTCTAATTGTGTGTTAAATACATACAAGAAGACAAAGAAAGAGGCTACACCTGCTTTTCCTCGGAAGATCATATTGCAGTGGCGATATAGCATCGCGATATCATTAATGTTGGTGTCGTATATCGTGTGCGGAGGCGCCTGCAAGGCGTCTGACCGAGGAACCATTTGGGTGCTGGGTTCTCAATTTTCGGGAAACGCATCTATTTCTGAGGTTATTTGCGCCATTTGGGATAGGCGAAGTGGAAAGGGAGGGATATCGGAGTTGCAGAACGAACAGAGAGGGTGGGTGGAGACAGCTATCCCTCCCACGCTGCGTTATAGTCGTAATGGGTAGTTTCTCTCCTTTGGGCATCGTGAACGAATTCTTCGTTCACGATCGTCTATTGTTGTGTCTGTGGGCGACGACGCTATCCTCGCTTCTCTTTTTTCCGTTAATCCCGAGGAAGAAGGCTTGGCTCAATGGGGTCCCTCCTTAGCATTACTTCATTTTGAGGAATCAGTATCCGCGGTCCTTCTTCATGGAAAAATGAATGTAGTGTATTAGTAGATGTGCGCTCTGTTGAATCCCTCATAAAACGGACTATGTTTTATTCAGAGTATAAGTACCTATTTTTTTTATTACATTGAGATATTTTATTGTGAATTTAATACGGATTACGCTGCGGCGGTCGAAGTCGTTGACTCCCCCCTCCCCATTTTCTCTTGACGTAATAACATCAGTAAGCTGAACCACATCATCAAGTATCATCATCATTTAGTTTTCAATCCTAGGATTGATTTGCAGCAGCAGTTTTGAAGCGTTTACCCCATTCTCGTCTCTAGTCTCTTCAGAGTTTCGTAGGACAGGCAATCCGGGTCTTTCATCAGCTGTTCAAGTAATTGTAGCCTTGGTCTTCCCCTACACTTTTTTCCTTGAGTTGGGCCCTCCAGCAGAGTTGAGACCAGTCTGGGGTGTCGCCGTAGATTTCCCGTCCACGCTCTTCTTTCTCTCTATCACTCTCCCCTTCCAGCTCGGCTTCTCAACTACCCGTCGAAGCAACTCTTCTTCGTTATTCACTCTGTCTACTAATCATCCCATTCTTTACATCCTTCGGTAATACTACATTTCAAACGCCGATGGTCGCATTTCCCCGTCCTTCCCTGGTGTCCATGTTTCGCAGCCATACAGAACCATACTCAAAACAAAAGTCGTTATCAGCAGTTAACGTAGCTGTAGATTGATGCCATTTGGCGTGAAGACCTTCGCTTTCTTATTGAACGCCATCTTGCATCGTCGAGTGTAATAGGTACAATTACCGCGGGTGGAAAAATGTCTCATTACGAGTAAAAATTTATTTATCAATATTTACTCCCTTATAAGGAGTAGACGAATTGGATGAAACGGCAAATTTGTAAAATGTTCCGAGAAGTGAAAGTGTCGCAAAACTTTGGAGTTTTGACACTCTTTGTTCTGATTGATTCTGTCGTCCCATTTTCCTTTTTTATGTCAAGTGCTGTCTATTCCTTTTATAGACGCCGCCTCACGCTCCACTTCATTGGAGAAGCGTAGATTTTTTAACTGCGAGTTCTTCATTATCCGTTACTTTGCTTCCGACAGTCAAATGTAATGGGAACGATTTTGAACGGGGACTTCTGGGACGCCCCGAGGTGTTGCGTACTTCGAGCTCAAATATATCGACGCTTGCGTGGTGAGCGGAGGGTAGGGGGGGGGGGATCTCGGATAAGACTTTCGGATGGTCCAGGGGGAGAGCTCTTTGTAGGGTGGGGGTGGAGGGAGAAGATCCATAGGAAAGTCAAGACCTCCGGCATCTCGCATCAGTATCACCGCTCCGGAAAAGTTTCGGCCTATCACCCGTTTCCACTCTCCTCCCTCCCCAACGACCTCCCTTGCGGCCCGGGACGGGTCTCCTTCCCACAGCGAAATCACTCCCGGCACAACAGCCGCGCGACGCAACTTGATTATTTCCAGTCCGGGGGGATGGGGTGATGAGGGAGGGAGGTAGTTGGGAGGAGGGGGTGGAAAAGTGGGGTGAGATAACGGTGAGTAGGGTGCGTTGGTGGGAGGGGTTGAGGGAGGTGTCGTGGGGGATTACGGGGGTTCCAACTTGGGTTCAGCCCGAGGAAAACATCGATTTCCCTAACCCTTTCCAGATACGAAAATCGGCGAAAGCGGAAAAAGTTCGTCGCGACTAGGGCGTCACACGTTACGCGTTATCCCACTTCAGCCTAGACCTAACCTTGGATAGGCGTTGAGAATTCGGGACCGTGCGTAGAAAGACCTACGGAGAATTACTTTCCCCCGTTTGCATTGATAGTAAAATAAAATAGATCCCGAAAGTCGTCTGCTTTAGATTTCTAGCGAGAAAGAGTTAAGGAGCCGTATTTCTTTTTAAATACAGTGTTATTTATTTTAGGAGAGTTAGTTAGTTGAATAGACCTCACGTTAAATAGGCGTCGAGAATTTGTGACCCTTGGAAGAAACTGCTTTTACATGATACCCTGCAAGCCTCCGCTTAGGGTGTGTAAGCAGGGGGTGTTTTTTTAAACTAAACATGCAATGTCTAAATTTTACGTTACTCGAATGTTAGCGTAAACAGAGAGGTTATAAAAGTCAAGTAATAAATGGAAGTTCAACCAACAGCTTTACTTGAAAATATGTATGTAGGCATAAAATAGTACTATATGCATGCAAGACGAGGCGTTAGTTTGGGTTCCGATTAAAGAGGATACTATTGATGGTATTAACTGGTCAGGCTACTTAGGATAAAATATTGTTTCCTGAGAATTAACATGCATGGCAATTACTGTATTCCCTTATTTTTCGTCGGAAAATTAACATTTTAAACCTATCCGTTCTACAGATAATCTCCCTGATTTTATTTTCATTGTCTCTCGTACGACGGGGTCATTTGTAGCACAATCATAAAATATACAAGCTTCTATTTTGTGCTAGATTTAACCAATAATTTAGCTTCTGGTTTCCATTCTAATGATCCAGTAACGCTAGTAAATTTATCATTACGTCGTTTAACAAATCAAGATCCTCTTCCCTGAGCGCGATCCAATTCAGCAATTAAACCCAATTTGGCAAAGATCCCATGCACTAAAAGCATATTCTACCTGAGGCGTAATTAGCATGGCTCTTTTACCCACGCGTCACATTTCCCCAGTACCCGATTAATATATACTAATTTTCTGCCAGCTTGTCCTCCTCCTTTCCCACGATTATGTTTACCCCAAGATAGATCGTGGGCAAGAGTATTCCCTAAACTAATTTAAAAGTTGAATAAGATACGGAGGAAAGGTATCTGTTTCGTATAAAAATATCTTTTAGACGAATGGAAAGCGTCGATATATTTGAAATCCTCGGTTGGGAGCCACAAACTACGTAGATTAAATGCGTGACCCGACCTACTAGATAAATACAAATCATATGACGTTAATGCTGAAACTGAGGGAATAATCCTTTAATTCAGTGCATAGTGTACGAACTCAAGTTAGCGGTACCTTGGACAAGAATCCTAGGTATTTTTTGGTGTCTTGGAACTACAACTAGTAACCCCCGCTTTTTATTGCCATAAAAAAAAGGTTTCGGAGAATAGTATCTAGGGCAAGAAAACTAAGTAACGGCACCTCGATACAAGTATCTGGTGGACGAAACCTACCGTTATCTCGGTAATAAAAAATAATCGCATCTGGTATCGCTTGATGGAATTTCTACACATTGAAATCACTGAGTTGTTCATTTTTTCCTCGGTATCAGTGCCTAGGGCGCGAGTTCAAAGTATTTCTCGGTACTGAGATACTGCTACCAACGGCAGCTTAACATCCCCTGCCACACGCCATCATGGCGGATCGAAGTTTAACATGAAGATATAACGGCTTTACGAGCTTCGAAATGGTACGGAGAAAATTTTTCATCGTGCTGTGATTAGTGTACACGAATATTCTAATGAGCATCGTGTATGAAACGTGTTGGCAATGGAATCCGTCACGATTAAAAAAAATATATACTATTTCCAATCAGTTTCATGTGATATTGCATCGTCGTGGATGTGGCCGCACGCTTGGTGTTTAATTCCCGGCGTTCGCGGTTGGAATTGGCTGAGAAACCTTCCCTTTCTTGCTCTTCTCTTCTCCCTATTTATATTCCTTCTCCCCCACCCTCATCTCCCACTCCTCCCTTCCCATTCGCGTGTGCATTTCGGGGGATCTCCGATTGTGATTGTGTGTGTGTGTGTGTGGGTCGACCACGCGACATTAATCGAGTGTGCGTATTTGTCCTCTCTTCCGCAAGCCCCCCCTCCCCTCTTCCCCCCATCATCTCGAGGGGGTGGGGGAGACGCGGGAATGCTCGCACACCTTCCTACCGTCCCCCGAACAACCCCCTTCCTTCCCACCTCCTTATCACACATCCCAGAGTCGGCTCACGAGGGTGTAAGGAAAGCGGGGGAGGCGGGGTTGGGGAGGGAGGCTTGGGGGGTGGGGACTTGAGAAAGGAGGAGTTTGTGTGTGGAGGGGATCGGTTGGGGTGTGAGGGCGTGGGAGGTGTGGAGGAGGGATAGATTGGATCGGTGTCGTAGCCGTGCCGACGCTATCACAGGCCCCCGGAGCAATTTTCCATCCATTGCCCCACGACGATCTCTCCCTCCCTCCCTCCCACAACGGCGTATTCCGTGCGCGCCAGAAGGGGATTCGTGGAATCTTTTATGTCCGCACCGTTCGCAACGCGGCTTTTGGAGGTCCTCCTTTTTTTCTGTCGCGGTAATTTCTCGATGTCGCATTCCCTTCCCTTCCGTTCGCTAGGGAAACTGTGCGTGATGTCCCCATCCAGGCCGTCGGAATTCTGCCCCTCGACTTCTGGAGTAATACCTGCGTCTTTAGAGTGAAATATTGGGGTCATTGGTCGTTTATTCTGTGGATTCTGGTTCCTCCTACGGAAGGCAGTTGTCAAGAGGTGCTCAGCGCGTCGATCGAAAAATATATGTCGTCCCCTTCTGAAATGGAGTCCCTAACGTCCTCACACCATGGGCGTGACGGTTATGACCTCTTCATTGACATGGATTGATATTCTTTCTAATAGGTCGGTGGTATTTGTTGCAGATGTGGTTGTCTTCAATAATCCTGCAGATATAAAATAAAATTATAATTGTGCAAAAATAAATGACTAAAATCTTTAAAGATTATTGACTTTTTGAGGCTGCAATCCTGCTGAAAACGACTGGTTAAAAAAACATAAGCCAGGAAATATCGGAAAGCGCCTTTGCCGTTACCGAAACTGCTAAGAAAAATCAACAAACTTAGTCGTTGAGGTACCAGTAGGTAAAGACAAAACTAAACGGTACCAATTTAGGTTTTGATTTCTTTCCGATTGTGGATTTATATTTTCGATTGGGGATTCTTGCATGGTGTGAATATTATACGTTAAAGAAATAAGGAAAAATAAAAAACGACGAAAATTCGTGCATACAGTGCCATTTTCCTTGACGGTTTCCGTTTCCGTGAGCACAGGATTGCGTTTGTCTAGACTAACCTACCCCTGGTTCCATAGATTTTTATCTCAAAAGGAGAAATATTGTTCCATAAAATGTGCGGGAAAAATTCTTTCGCCGAGAGAGCCGGGAATCATCCATGGAAATGTTTAGCCCTCGATTTAGTGGGCAAAAAGAGTGGGATTTACCATTCTGCTCATAGCGAAAATAAAAACACGATGGTACGCAGTGTATTCCATTTGATCGCTTGATTCATAGATAATCAATTGGCTTTATGTGTTCGGTTTGAAAATTAATTAGGTTTTTCGTTCCATCGTTTAAGTTGGGCTCACTCAGAACATTATTCCTCCCTCAGATTAGGATTATCAGTTTCAGGGTTTTCATTTCACCATTAAATTTGACGACATGGTTGTTCTGCAGCCAACGTCACAAATTGATTACATTGGGGTGCGTGGACCTCTATCGTTTTCACATCTACATGACTCTCGTAACATTTTTCAGCCTGATCTCAAACAGTTCTCTGCGATCATCAATTCTCTTTTATTTCGATAAGCGGAAATGGCGTATGAATGAAGAAATCAAAATGAAAATTCTACGGAAGAAACCTGAACCGAGTGTTCCATTTTTATAACATGATCATTTTGTCAAAATTGCTTGTATTTTATGGACCGAGTTATTCAAATTGGGGTTAATGCTCGTGAGATTATATTCAGATTGTAACTGCTAAGTAAAATGAGCACAACTCTAGCGTTTTAAGCTATTTTTTCCCCAATTCGAACCCATTTTAAGCATATTATATTGTTATCCATTTATTGTTGGCGTTCTTGCCCTCCTACTTGGTTGTTGACGTCAAATATCTAATGACATAAAATTTTCCTCAGGATATTTAGAAGTCGAATTTCCTGTGAAGTCATATGTATCATGTATCATCAGTCATGTATCATCAGTTTTATTGTAACTGCTGTTTCGACCAGTGATCATTATTATTGGCCAATAAAAATGTGACCCTTTTTATGTGGCTTAGCTTAGGATTGCGTGCGGCAGCGATACTGTCAGTCTAGAATGATCTTAAGAAGAAGGTGATGGCCAGTTTTGAAGGATGCTGAAATAAAAAATAATGTCATATCATAAAATCTCAATGACTGCTTGGATGTGGAGAAATTACGTGATGCATTGAAGAATGCTCATTATTATTAATTAGGTCTTTCCTCGGAATAATTTAATTTATTGAAATGACGCTGTCCCGAAAATGCAACTATTTAGAGTGCATTTACTCACAACATCGGTTTTTTTCACTCTATGGAGTATAATATAGTAATGTTGCGGCCTTGTAACCAGGGTAATAATTTATGTCAACGTAGCCAGCGATATCATCTTTTAATTTTTCTCGGTAACGAAAGGTAACATTGAATCAGTTAAAAAAAATTATTTTCTGGAAAATGTGGATCCAAAGCAGATATGCGCATGAATTTAATACGTAATCTTGAGAAAACCCCACATTTATTTTATGGAAGTGAAACTTGGATTTTCCAGGATTAGAATAAATGTTGAATAAATGTGGTAGGCGCTTGAGGAGTGTTTTCAGCAAAAATAGAAGAGAAACGAGAAGTAATTGACGAGTATTAAAAATGTCTGCTACGCTGGTTTGATCATGCTGAGAGAATGAATGGCTGAGAGTCAAATCACAGAACAAGTATACGAGAGAAGAGGAAACGCTTTGAGAGGAAGGAGCGTGTGAAGCGAATGTCATGGGAGAATAATGTTGGAGAGACTCTCAAGAGGAGGAATATAGGCATTATTAATGGTAATCTACCGTCTAAGGTAGGTCTCTTATGGACACCCGTTACAAATAACCCTTCCTTCAACTCCGCATACCCTCTGCCTCCCTTCATTACATCCAACATGTCTAATCTTTTCCTCCCTCTACCTCGTCTTCCCAGCATTCTACCCTCTATCACATTCTTCAGCAATGCATCGCCTCTCACCACGCCTTGCATCCACTTTTCCTGCCTTCTTTGGATTTATCCCAATAGCCTTCTCTCTTCCCCTACCATACCCAAAATTCTTCTTTTTCCTCCACTCCCACGCATCATAAACATCCAGCCTACCCTTTCATGTTGCCTCCAAGACCAAGTTTCCGAGCCATACAAAACCAACTCCACAGTACAGGGATAGGTTAGTATGGATGAAATTATTAAGAGAGAGAGAGTAACTTCGTAGCGTAACATAATACCAGGCCTTTCTTGGCAGTGTGTACCCTGAAAGGGAACGGCATTAAGGGTATGTTTGCGCCTATATACACCTTATGCCAACAATTTTGCAGAACAAATTAGAGTATCTGACGCCAAAGTTGTAAAACTTACAGCGGGGAGCCTATCGTTTCTCGATTAAGGTATTGATATCGCAGCAATGCCAATTTTATATAATGATTTTGGAAGGGATAAGTTATTAATGTCACATTACTTTGTTGATCAGTTAAAAGTTATGAATGAAATAAATTTTATTTCAGCGTATTTTATTCTTTAATGGACCCTTGAATGGACGCAATATTCCTTTGGGTAGAGCGCTGGGCTACCAACCGTAGGGCCCGGGTTCGGTTCCCGGTGATGCCTCAGGGCACACCGGGCTTTACCCAAGCTGTGTAACATTTTTCGGGTACCAGGTCGTCCTGGGAAATAACAGGTGGTACGGGGAAAGGAGCAGGCCCCCTTATTACCCTGATGTGTTCATTTCACACGTCGTAGGGCGTAGTACTGGGTGAACTCAACCTTCACCTACCAAACCAACCGTTGGGTTGGTTACCTTGGTTTTAATTTACCCTTACCTTACCGTAAGCCAGTGAAAGGTCTTTACATTTACATGGTACTCTGTGAATCACTACTTTGGTCTATGGTAGGGGTGATACCACACCAGGTACGCACATCATAGTAGTAGCAAAGAAAATACGAGTAAGTTAACTATTCAACCAGCTACGTAGATTAATTCTGTATGACAAATATTTCTTGTCCCTAAGCAGTGATAGCAATTAGAATTTTTAAGTATTATTTCAGTATAGGACCTTCGGCTCAGAGGTTAAGACAGAAAAATTAAAAGGTAGGAAATGATAGCAAAATAAAAATAAACATTGAAATCATACACCATGTTCTTGGAAAAATATACTAGATAATGTATAAGTTTATTGCGATAGTTTTTCAATTCCTTTTTTTTGCAATTTTATTTTCCAGTTTTACTAGTAAAGTTCTATTAAAGAATACCTCTAAGAATAAAATCTAGTTCAACTCACCCTTTGGAATAATCTGTAGACTTTCTCGAATGTTGTATTTTCTGCTCTATTTCGACAATCCGTCAAGTAATATAATACAAAGGTGGATGCCATCCATTTTCTGATAACATTTTATCTGGAGATTCTATTGCTCTAAGCGGATATTGCCATCAAAACTGAAAACCTTCATGTGAATTTTCCATGCTCGTTGCAGCGAATGAATCTTCATTAACATTCCCAGTGGTTGTGGCGTAGCCAGGGGGCTGATTAGGCAATTCCCCCCGAAATTCTACTCTCACGAGAATAGTTGACAATGTAAGTGCTATTGTCAACTTCGTGCAAAGTGCCATTTGCATTTGTACTCCGAGAAATACCAATGAAGCCAGTGATAAATTTTCCGATAAAGATTTAGGACGGGAGAAATAATTTGTTTCAAGTGCACCGCAGTTGGCAACGAAGAGGCAGCTTTATCTCACCATTTCAGAAATTATTTTCTGATCATCCCATTGCCTAGCGGTGTTTAAGGAAGTATTTCTTAGGTTATCTCAAATGGTGAGGGGCGTGGCTACCTAGATCAGCCTAGGGGTGTGGCAGGTAGGTGGATCTACCGACTACTGTTCGGGGAGACCTTGTTCGATCCCGCTGACTTAGGACACCACCGGATTCACCCAATCCGCATGATTTTTTGGGCACCAGGGAAATCGCAGGCGGGACAGGGAGAGAAACTGGCTCCCCTTACCTCATGTACGAATTTCACACGCCTTATTTAGGTGAGCTCGCGAATCAGATCAAACTCCTGGGTGATGGTACTGTGGTGGTTGTTTGGTTGGTTGGTTAGTTAGTTAGTTATCTTCAAGGGGGGGTCTTTATTTTTGGAGTGCGTAACTATTTGTTTTGGCGAGTAGAGGCGATGTGACACCACTCCGTCCCCCTGCATGTAGCTGCGACAACGTCAGAGCGAGTCAATACTCTTTGCCGGCGGGTCACCGAACTTTCTCCCCGGGGAATCCCCCGTAAAACGTCGCGATAAACCGGGGCGCCTCAACTGGTGCGGGTGGGGTGGGGGGGGCGGTCGAGGGGGCGGCCTTGGGGAAAGG
>LYUA01001384.1:6024-16892 GCA_002093875.1 Calopteryx splendens | reverse complement strand
GATAACGTAAATGAATGAATCAGATATTAAAATAATCAAATTTGGGATGCATGCGTATTCAAAATTGTTTATTTTCACTTAGATATTTACGCGTACACCACAGAAGGCTTTTTCTCTTTTTTACATAAGTGTTTCGAGAGTTCGGGTATATTTGTGAAGTCACATTATTTTTAAACGGCGTTGACGAAATCTTTTTTTTTTTGACAGCGTGCTTGAAAAAAATCATTTTTTGCATCGAAATCGGATCGTGGTTCACCAGTTAGTTAGTGAATCTTTGAAGGGAAATAATATTTCGATGAACATGCCACAAGCGGACAAGACACGAATCTTTTTCGGCGTGTGAAATTCGCGAATTCATTCTAAGCGGAGGCTATTCCCTTTCCCTGTTCCGCCTGTTTTTTTTCCTAGCTAGATCCGGTGCACGAAGGTTGGGCAGGATTGGGAAGGATTACGCAGGTTGGGTGAAGGTCAGTGGGAGACCTATGGAGCGGGTTTTGAACCCGAGCCCTTCTGCTAATGGGTGAATTCCATGCCCACAAGGCAAACAAGCCCTTCTTGTAGTCATTCAATGTTTCTAATCGTGGCACCGAGTCCCGAATTTCCGTAGCTAGCCCAGATGTTTGGCGACCGGTCCATGAATTGTACCGTATTTGGAAATTTTGTTTGCATAGTATCCGACTCGGATTCATGGCATTTCGACATCACTATGAAATTTTAATATTGATAAAATAAGAACAATTTTTTATGTGAAAACTAACACAATGATACTCATGAAGCCAATTTTAAATCTGTAACACAGGGGGTCGAAAATTATTTTCGTTTTTTAATTAGCGTACATTTTACGAGTGTAAAGCGTAGGGGCGGTCCTCTGTTCAAGCGGACACAGTACACAAAGCCTCATCGGTCCACACTCAACAGTCGTACCTCCGTTATCATTAAATAACATGTGAAGAAGAGTTCCAACTCGCTTTAGTGGATTTATTGGTAATTAGTTCTGGATATACTATTTCAGAGTGGATTACATTTTTTAGCCGTTTTATTTCTTTGACGATGGTTCTCTGAACTCTGAATTTCTAACGACTTCGTGGAATGCCATCCATCCCCCAAACCATCTCCCTCCGTAGTTTCCCTCACAAATTGTTCTTAATAGGCTCGTGCGTCACTCACAATGGAGAGTCTAGACTATTCAAAAACCAATTCCGAATTCTCAACCCTACTCAAATTCAGTTGCCGTCACCAAGTGCGACCGCAGGCGACAGCTGGAGATGGAGGTATGGAAGCCATGGAACGCATCCTCATTGGTAGAATGCCAACGGCATAAAGCGGCGTTTGTAGTCATCACACGAGATTTCAATTCGACCACCAGTTGTCCAGGACGTATTATCAAACAAGCTTGTTGTTATATGATCGTGTTGTTCTTTTGCTATTTCTTCCTCTCATAAGCGCAAGACTACCATGCGTCAAGCAAGCATACCTACACCTCTTCCCTGTCCTACTATATTTATTTAATGAGATATTAATTGTTTTTTTATTAAGTTTTGAAGCATCTTCGTTGATTGTTTAAGGTGTTGCTCGACTGAAACCAACTGCAATGTGTTTTCTCTGCTGTGTTGTTGATTGAAAGTTTTCTCATTTTTGAATTTAGTGTGCACGCGTACAAAACATTTCATTAAAGGGGTCCCCTTCAATCAGATCCTTATTTATATCCCTGTAATATATTGTATTCACGTGTACACTTTACTAAATCATTCATAATCTTTCATGATGCGGGCTCGTTGTTCTTTGTTTGCTGGTTATTTCTGCGTCCTCTTCCGAATGCCCCTATGTTGCAGGGTTATAGGCCCCGTTTAAAATAAATATTTATTCATGCATGTATTTGTTAAAGACCTGAAGGACATTTCGAAAGTCAACATTGAAAATAAATCGGATAAATGAGATATAATAAATAATACACAAATGTAAAACTATATTGAAGGGCTCAGGAATGACACCTATAGTGGTGAGTTTTACATTCACAAGCCATCTTACAGGCAGCTTAATGGCTTTTAGTTTTGTGGAAAACACCTATTTAATCTACCATGATGTGTAGATAACGGTTCCATCATGCTCATTTTAGTTACAGGAACCGTTTTCCCTCCCCTCGAGGAAATTGGGTATGATTTTGGAGTAAATATAGTTCTTACTCCCAGCCCTTCAGTTTTATAAAAACCATGAAATTTAAGACCATGACGTCTATGGTGAAAAAACCTCCTGCCGGAAAACGATACATAACAGCAAGGCTCTTACGATGACTTCCACAGTAAGGGGGGGGGGCGATGGGAGAATAAGTGCGACGTTGGGGTTCAGGAAAGAGAAGCACGAAGTAAGGGATGAGAAAAGACGCAGGGATGCCGTGAGGGGGGGTTGGAAATGGGGAGGAAATTTACTATAGCACCCACTCAGCGCCTTAACCACCTCCCATCCCCCCCCGCGGGAGAACCAATTACAAGAACCCCGTAAATATTTGTCGATTACTGCGGCGTCTCAAGTCACGAAACTAGGGGGAAGGTTGAGCCTCCGATTGACTGAGCGTTCAATTTTCCTCAGACAATGGGAGTGCGCTTCAAAAACGATCCGGCGGTGATTCAGAAGTGGAGGTGGTGGGTGGGGTGGGGGGGTGGGAGAAGACGTGCGTTCGGGCAATAAATACGGGAGCCAATGACGTAGTATCTGCGCCACCCACCGGACGGACTCAGGCCACGGTCAGCGGGGGTGGTTGCGGGGGTAAGAGGGAAGGGCAATTTATGAATGCATTAAGAATAATGCATTCCACTCTTTCATGTTTTATTCATATTTTAATCCAGTGTTTCCAAAACCTTTGCGCTGGGACTTCGTGAGGAGGTTCTCGAAATACTTCAGGGGAAGGGACGAAAATGTTAAAAATAATTTTGGGCATAAAAAATATTATTTTTTAATTAACGTAATTTAATTGATACGATACGGCCATAATGTAATGAAATAAAAATGAAAGCAAAAAGTTAAATTGTTAATATCTGATTGCTACTACAAGATTCATTGGTAATGATGAGTGCTGATATTTGACTAATTTTCTACCAATGAACAAAAGTAATGCGATTTAATTTTTACTGTGGAGCCGTATTTCACGGGTAGATGGCAATTTCAAAGGCCCGCATTTTCATTGGTTGTCATGTCTCGCAGCATGTTACTGGTTTTTCTGAATTGGTGCTCTTAAGAGTGGATAATGAACATTTTTATATTGATTGGTGATGCTCAGTGACAACTGTTTTCCTCAGAAAACGAAATGTAGAAATTAACCGCAAAAATCTTCTGTAGTTTTTGCCCCTTGCAGTGGAATCACGATACAAAAATGTAGGGGCACTGTCATAGCGTAGAAAGTATTGGCACACCCTAGAGCCCGTATTTCATCCCAATGTTTTTCAAAGTCATATATTGCGTGGAATGATGCTAATAGTGTAAATATTCCGGTAAGGCAATCAATAAAAGCTAAAATAATTAAATATGACGAATAACGTTAAGGTATATTAAAATCCATAGCAAAGAAGGGAAGCCAGTGTTTTCGTTATAATTTCAATCCATAATTTCTCCTATTGTGGGTTTAATTTTTCATAAAGATTTCCTAGTTGGTGTCAAGGCCTTTAGTGTAACCTCTGCAAAATTTGAAAGCTTGCCAGTCCAGTGGTTTTGGAGATACTCTGAAAAGTCAGTGAGTAGTATTTCACGTTTTTTGCTATTTACGTTATGTGTATCCTGCACGCACAAAATAAGGGAGGCGATTTAATGAGTAATTTATTTGAACGCTCAGATATGTTATCCAGAATAAATTTCTTTCTGGAATAAATACCTCTCCTTGAATCCACTGCTGTCATCGCAGCCCTTCACGGGAGCTCTTCCGGCAATACGTTGGTTCAGGAATTGTTTCGATAGGATAGGTTTTTAATTGCAACCTTGAGAATTAGTCATTCCTGTCCATAGATGTGAAAAAAACAGAATTGTTAGTTACCTCGATGGCTAGTGCCTACTGGCACTGGCGAGAAATTCAAATGGAGGGTTTTAGTGTCATAGTTTAGCATGTCAAAAATCAAGGAAGTTCCTTCAAGGAAGAATAGTCCATTTTTTGCTATCTAAGTGTGATCTAGGGTTTATTGGGATGGCTCCATTCCTCGGGAAAGGCATTCGTGCGTAGTATGAACTAATCTTGGAAAGCCACGCCGTTTGCCAAAAAAAAACTTTTTTTTCTCCTGGGCTTATAGCAGGATAGTGAGGAGGAATTGCATGGAACAGTGGTAAACATAAATGAAATGACATGCGCAGGTAGTGCAGCGTAAATCACGTTTGCTTATTCCGTTGCTTGCACAATGGGAACCCGGGAAGCTGGCTCATGATTCTTCGGCCATGTGCTTTCATGCCTCCTGGCAGCGTAGTTATTGTAGGGCCGGCCTCATCCCCCGTAATAAAATATGCTCCTTTAAAACTCCCAGCGAATTTCTTATTTCACGAGCAACCTTTTCCAGATATATAATTCCGTTGTTCGTTTCTTGGGTGTGCAGGCGTGAGGTGCTTGGAGCAGGGTAAGTAAATATTTTACGGGCGGCAATGAATGCGGTGGTGGGGATGAATAGGGAGAGAAATGAACA
The DNA here is from genome assembly GCA_002093875.1 of Calopteryx splendens. Taxonomy (NCBI): domain Eukaryota; kingdom Metazoa; phylum Arthropoda; class Insecta; order Odonata; family Calopterygidae; genus Calopteryx; species Calopteryx splendens. The sequence goes on along the minus strand of LYUA01001384.1, from coordinate 12,237 downwards.
TCAGGTTGGGGAGGCCTTGGAGGACCATAGTTTCCCGAAATCGTACGTGGTCCGAATAGGTTTAGTTAGTAAATTAGAAAGAAGTGTGTAGTGTGGGAAACAATTTTTCTTCAACGCTTCGTGCCCACAGAGTTCCAAGTTGAAGACGATAGTTAGTTACTGGCGCTACCATATCTTTTGTTTCTTTTTTACAAGGTGGCTCAATATCTCGCTCGTGCCTACATATCGCTGATGCAAATACGAAACGATGTATGTCACCCCTGGGTGCGAATAGATATCCTTGAAAAGCAAAGCTGGTAAGTAAGGCTGCTAATCTGGGAGACTTAGGATAACCGTTCTTCGTCCGATGTACCACCGTTTATAAAGTTGAGATAGTTTGGGAGAAACGTAAACTTCTACTTTCATAGCTTTGGAAATGTACTTGAGGCCTCAAATCATCTTAGAAATCGAATATTATATTATTATATATTTAAAAAAATGATTTATTACAAATTTATCTAGGGTATGTATGACCACGGGGAATTTATTTTTTCTTAGGGGCACAAGTAAATATTTTGCTGGCGATAATAAGTGTTTATATTAAAAGTCCCTTCATCGCGTTCATTATTCTGTATCACCCGCTCTTATTTGTTGATTTGATTATCTATAAACAATATTTTATGGGTATATTTGTGTACCTCTTGGCGAAGCTGATATTAATTCTGTAATTAACTACCTTTTGCTTATATAACCCATTCTCGAGAAATTCTGTAATATTAATATTTTTCTTTGTTCTATATTCTGTTTTGTGTAGTATATTTAATCTTCCTTCCGTCTTGAGACTGATTTTGAATTATAGTTACTGGAGGACTGATCACGATGTTTCTCAAATAAATATGAATGCCATAACAACAAACTGAATAGTTAATCTAACTTAGTAACGAGTTAATTATGTTCTTGTTCAGGAGTTGTGATAAACACAAATTACTCTAAGATGTGATAAATATAGTTTAACGTTTACGATTTATATTCCGAGCATTGCAATCGACGAACCGAGAAAATCTTTATCTATTGAATTGTCTACGGGAACAATTTTAAGCTGTTTTGATATTAAAACACTGAAAATAATTTATCATTATGGTTAAGTTGAAGGAGCATTTTGATAAATACTTTCTTTTAACTTTTTAATGAAAATAACGACTAATTGCCTCAGTATTATAGAGTTAAGAATGTCTTAAGTAAAATGCTTGCAAATAATGTATCTGGTTGGTGCCTTTCCAATCATAATTCTATTTTAAAATATGCGGTGACCGGAAATTGAAGGAATATATTACTAGTTGTTAAAAGAATTGGACTTATCGTAAGTGGTTTTAGAATGAATAATGAAACTTTGTTTAGCAGCAGTGCGTATTTTATTTTATTTATCCCTGTTTTCGTTCACGTAATTAGTAATACCGAATCAGAAATTTTCCTTTAGACTTTGTACCTATCACATCTGTTTTTTTGTAACGGATTATGGAGAAATTGACGTTCTTCATTTGAAATCTTCCCTTGTCAAATTTTATTTAAGCATGCTTTTTTCAAATGAGCTTTATCCCGCTCTTTTACAGTTCTGATGGGATGTTGGTAGGAAAATGACTTGTTAAGTTAAAGATAAGCATTGGTAATGTACACGCTTTCCATAGTTTTAAAACTTGAAAATGTCTTCGTGACGTAAAATCCTTGTTTGTCCCACTTATTGTCCCCGTTCTCGCAATGTGGAATCGAATGAACTACGCGAGTCATTTGACTCCACGCAATACGGAGACGAGCAGTTCATAAACCGCATGAGCCACCATCTGCCGTTCGGAAACTCTTAACAAGTCAGCTAGCATCTCTCTGTCATGGATATCCAATTGTGAACACTAATCTTGACCGCCGTTGTACATTTTAGTGCTACAATAGCTACGTAGTACGCTACGTACGCTACAATAGTTAAAGTTTTCGCCCTGAAAGATTTTAGCCGGTTGTTAATTCAATCTAGCGGATTGGATCTGCCAAAAATAATGCAGATCACGATGGATATGAGTGGCATAATGCAGTACTTGATTCGGGTGGAGGTTGAACTTTGGATGGGGTAGGGCTAGTCAAAAAGCCTGATTAGGAAACTTCCTCCTCCTCTTTTTTTACTAATTTCTTCCATTCTGCCATTTCTTTGCATATTTCCCTCTCGCCGCATCACATTCATACATTCCATTCTTTTCTTGAGACTCCTGATATCCTTTCTCCCTAGAGTCTCTTCCACTACATTCACCCACAATTTTCTCGATCTTCCCCATCCTCTAAAAACATTCATTCTTCTCTCATATGTATATGTGCTGGGTGATTTGACTTTCAATCATCCTCTCGGCAGCACGCTAGTTTACCCGCATAGCACACCTTTTCATACTTTTCTCTTGTCTAGGTACACATAAAATCCACGTTCTTTCATGACTCACTCGTTCCTCGCAATTTATTTACGGTTTTTATTTTAGGTATATCTCAAAAAATGCCTCACACCTACCGCATTTAGTCGACGCTTATCCTGGAGGAGTGGTGTAGAGCTTATCCTGGTAGTTTCAAGTTTTTCTTCCCGCTGTAATGTTGGGAGGAATACTAATTTTTTTACGCAGCCATTTTTGCTGCCTCAGACAAACATTAATTTGTTGTCATACCCTCCATACTACCAGCAACCTTTCTGCCGGCAATCCTACACCTTTTAATCATTCCCCCAGTACTCTTTCGCAAACAATCTCCCAAGATGCATGAGTATAAAATAATCCACTTAATTAATTCGGTTATTTCACCGTTTACAATCATTATTCAATGTTTCTTCCAATTTTCGTTGTCACTCAATTTATATTCTTTCGGTTACCTCATTAAGGCTACTCAGGGCTTCCTGTAGATGTATTTTGACCACATTATTTATTGCTATGCTATTACTGCATCGTCAGGCTACAGAAGAGCAGCATATTTCACGTCTTCAATATTTTATACTTAACTCATCCTTTCATCATTCACGCATCCATAAGGTTCCGATTTTATTAGAGAAAATCATCGTCAAAATTGTGAAATGAATCAATCTCAATGAAATAAACTCCTCTACTAACTCTGAACTTAGAATAATTTGACGTTGCGTGCATTTCTTCGCAGTGGGTTCCTACACAACGGTATCAATATATATTCCATTGCGGATTTAGAAATAGAATTTTTACCATGTTAAGAAACTTGTTGAAAGATTTCATCTAGTTTCTGTTTTATATGGATTGCACATTTTTTATCAACAGATAATCTAAACGTATTTTTTTGGCACATGCAAATTGTAAAAGGAGGCTTAGTTAAAAATGTCCTCCCAGCAGTTGGGTAAAATATTTCCTGTCGTTCGTTCAAATTGAGTCGAATGCATTCTTTACCCCGTGTTTTTTCTTCAGGCCACAACTGAGATAGACCCACATAATCGGGGAAATCGAGAAATCATGTATCGACATTGCTTCGGTCATTGTATGTGAAACCCGTGGAAAACGTTCAGTGAAGGACGTTGAGAGATGGAAAATGGGTGAGCTCTACTCATTGTGCAGTGGAGGAATATATTGCTTGTCCACTGTGCAGATAAAAAAAATACCACTTCGAGGACCACCTCGGGCTACTGTCGCAAGTACCAATGCTCATGGAAGGAAAAGAATAAATAATGGAAAGCCAGCCGGATTTTTTACGGGATATTATTGTGTGCAAATAAAATATTAAAAATGAAAAATAAATAAATGAGAGCCCTAGTTAGTGGAAAGAAGGTCGAATATGATTTTAGCTATCATATTTCTTGGACAACTGGGTTATTTGCCATTTAACATATTCCATAATTTAGCGGCATATCTTTTGGACGCGCCCCGAAACTTATTACCCGACCTCAAGGAACATTTAAGTATCTCTGCGCACAAAAAACATCACTTCCCCCATACTATTGCCTTCTTCAGCTTATAATTCATGTCCTCTATTCTTGCCCTCTTGCCAATGTTTGCTGTCTTCTCCTACCCTCCTCTCAACGCTACCTGAAATTCTTCTGCCTCTCATATCCTTCATTTTTCCTTTTTAATCCCAGCGCCTCTTCCATAAAGTTTTATTTCCACTTCTGCTCCACCGCAACACTTCATCGTTTGATTCCCTCCCTATTTCCTCTACAATTTTCCCCATGCCCACTCAACTCAAATAACCTCCATTCTTCGCTTATCCTCTGAAAGACATTCCTCTAAGAAACTATGGATTAATGGATGCATTTAATTCCACAAGTTACCTTCCCCCTAGCTCCTTATCCGAAGCCATCGCGTTTCTATTCCCCGAATTGTTCCCCCCGGATGAAAGTTAAAAAAAAAATAAAAGAAAACTCTTTTGTCTCCGCCAAAATCGACCTTCGTTTTTTACCGGCCGCGAATTTTCGTGCTCCGGGAACTTGGTGTAAAAATGGTTGACGCGAATTTTAAAAGTAAAGTGCCATTTCGTGGGTCAATCTCGATTTCCATCATCCATTGCTAATATTTTCGCCATTCCATCAAGTTAAGGAAGCCTTCAAACTCATTCGGAGTACCGTATTGTCCGAAAGCCTGAATTAGCATCGAAATATACGTGGCGTTGTCACTGTCTTAGGAATCGTCAAAGGTATTCCATTCTGCAAATGGTAAAGTTTTGATCGATCTCGAACGTTCATCCATATTCATGTGGTGGGCGTATGGAATTAGTTTGGAAATCCGAAACGTTTCCAAAATGTGTTGGGACGTTAATACTTATACGAAAGCTGGCAGTTATAGTAAACTTTATGATATCCTTCTGAAACCGAGTCCGCTTACCAATTCGTTATGGGCTTGGAATGAATGAATGAATATTTTAATGACTTTCGGAGCAGCCAGCTTCCGGAGCAATGTTCACAGTTGTTATTTTTTCACTCAGTCAATTCTGATTGTAGCGAAAGTTTATTTTTCCCTCGTAGGATATATGATTTAAGGCTTCAAAAATCGTTGAAGAGTATCGTATTTAAAATGCGAACAAATTTTATCCGGTTACAATTGCGATCAAAAAGCAAAGCATTATTTACTGTCTGGGGAGGATTGTAGAGCCTCTCGATCTATGTATGCTATGTTCCAGTCGCTAATTATCCTGGCGCGCTACTTCACCCTACTTTGGACACCCGGGGGGGGGAGGGGGGACGGTCAAGGAGGCAGATTGAAGCGTAACATTGCAGTGCAGTGCTGAATGATGAGAAGTTGACAAAAGTGAAAGAAAGAGTACTCCCAAGAATAGTTACGTCTCGCATCATAAGCACCTGTCTTAATATAAAGAAACGGAATTGAGCGCGATATGTAGTGGTTTTTGTGAAGTCGACTCCAACCAAGTGGACCGAGAAGTATTAAAATTTGATGTAAATAATTTGTTTCATAACTGTTTATATATTTTACTCGAGTTAGCCTTTGTTCCTTTCTAGTGTGATATATTAGTTGGTAGAGACTTAGGTTGATATTTGGGCTACCGGTCTCAAATTCAGCTTTTGCCACTGCACAATACCAGCTGGGACCAAGAAATGTGTGTGTCTGGTAAATTACGAGTGGCACAGGGAAGGGGAGTGGCTTCTCCACCGCTAACCAAGAGCATTTTACAGATCATGAGCGAAGGGAACTCGACTCACTGAAGTCATCAGCCAGCCTTCGGGTTGATGACTTCAGTGTGGCTTCTCCTCTTTTCATCTCATGAACTGTTTCTGCTTCGTGGTTTTTATCCTTATTGTGGTACGGAATATTGCCCTACTACCCCACCTCGCACAAAGATAAGGATCATCTGTTGCAATTTATTATTTATTTATTTGAAAGGAGGCCGAAAACGGCAAAAATAGGCTTGGACGTATGCAGGGAGAAATTTAATGCATTAATCCTAAATAATTAGGGGTGAATAATAAAGCACAGACCGGAAAAAGCAGCTTAAATGCCAAGACTCTGCCCGCGCCAATTTTTTTTTACAGGTCTCACCGGGGGAATGTGGGCGTCAGATGAAGATCAAGAATGAAAGAGAGAGAGAGGTAGGGTGGGAGGGAATCAGCTTGCGGTGGAGAAATATGGGGAAGTAGCGAGGGAGAGAACAGAAAAGTACTATTCATTTTTTTTGGCCCGGAAAAATTAGAAAAATAAAGGTTCCGGAGTGCGGTGGACGTGCAAACCGCGGATCGATGTACTCGGG
>LYUA01001383.1:251717-263953 GCA_002093875.1 Calopteryx splendens | reverse complement strand
CAGTCAGGACATGGAGTGAGAGAGAGTAGTTGAAAGGATAAGCGAGTGGAAGGGGTGGAATTAACCCAGGAGAAGGTTAATCCACATCGCGGTGGATGGAGGGAGGGAGACGGACCGGCGAGTTGCAAGTAATTGGTGGATTAGGGGCTGAAAGAGGAGTTAGGGGAGGGATTTGCAACGAGGGGTTGGGTGCGTTGGGGGGAAACGGGGGGAGGGCGACGGACGGAGGAAGGAAGGAAATGGCCACGGGAGGCGTGGAAGTCGGGAGGAATGTAGGAACAGGCAGGTCAAAACCGAACCTCGTGCTCTGACACACGCGAAGGATCGTGGAGAATCGGACAAGGAGGAGGCTGAGGGAAGGGCGAGCGAATGACGAAAGTGGGAAACACAGAAATCCTTCCAGATTTGCTAATTGTTCCTTCTCCGGTGTGCACTTACCCCATTTTAAGATCTCGTTCCTGCCGGAAGCTCCTGTAGTGAGCTTTCCGTAGTGGGTATTAATATCAATTGAATATGATAAGAAGACAACTTAAAACAGAGCAAAATTCCACTTAATAAAATGTATTAAACGATCATGGTTTCGACACTTTGCATCATCTTCAGGTCCTGTCTTCATGACTGCCTTCAATGAACAGTCTTCAAGACCTGAAGATGATACAAAGCGTCGAAACCATGGTCGTATAATACATTTTATTAAGTGGAATTTACAAAGTTTATCTCTTCCTCTTCTACCAAGGAAAAATTCAACAAGGTGAAACCCGAAACCATGATACTTATAAAGCACAATTCATTTTCACGGAAGACCACAAGCATTGCATTTCTTAAAATTTCGTTTTCATAGCTTTATAGCTGTTTTCTCTTAAATAGAATAGGATTTTAGGAGATCTAAAGACCGGTAGAAATTACGAAGAACTGAAAAAGCAAATAATGCAGGGAAAACGAGAGGAAGCATGTGAGACGCATAGTACATAATAATTGATAGGGGTCGATCAAGCCCTATCTTCAATAGGTACGTTGATTACCCTTTATTGAATTAATTTTAAACCAAGCTGATTTGCATATTGCTTTGAATATCAGCTGGTGGGTCTCGACCATTGCCGAATATAATGCACATTGTGAAGATCAATCTTATTTCCAGTAGGTGCTCATCATAGTTCTAGCAGGTTACTCTTTGAAATACTACATTAAAGTACGGTTAAAAAATTGTGAAAACTTGCGAAACACGCTGATAAAAATTAATGTATTTAGTTGACCCTCCGTCAACAACAACTTTATACAGTCAAAATTGCTAAAATTAAGCAATTTGAATAATATTTAAGAGATATTAGTAGACACGTGATAATAAATATGCGTGTCTTTGAGGCATTGTTAATTAGAAGATAGTTAAGAAATTGCCAAAAAGACGCTTTGTATTTTAATTGTACCATATTTTTGTGATCCCCGAGCTTCGTGGAAAGTAGGCTGTTCAGTCTTTCCCAGTTGACTTCTGAGGATTCCTTTTTCATGGATTTAAACTAACCCATCATTCATCTGCGGGACATGGCATTTACCTTTCGAGACGGGTCTGCTTTGACCGGCTTTGGATTCGTCTGCCGCAGAGCTGTCAAATGGTTCCTTTACCCGTGCTTCCTCTATTTTTTACGTTGACATGTTACCTGTCGTGATGAAATCATGCTTCCGAGCCTGCAACATTTCATGCTACGCGCTACGGCTTCAAATTTTGAAGAGACTTCGGGTGTCTACGCAAATGTTAAAGGTATCCCACACAATGCTGAAACATACTATGCAGTTAGGCACTATGAAGCACACTTTTAGAGCACGGCTAATAGGATGGTGAAAAGAAATAACTATTAGAGAAAAAATTAATACCCCTGTTCCTGAACTTTGGACTGCATTTCAAGAAAACATTTAATAGTTTTTTGCTGCACATAGCAAAATTATCATCGTATTTAGTAAAATCGGTGGCAATTGTCCTCACGAATTTAAATAAGTCTACCCTTCTGGCGACGTGAAGTACAATAACATCATAACATCTGGGTCGTACGTTTTGCCATAACAATGACACTGGTGTATAAAAGCCGTGAGAGGTAAGCAAATATATTTTTGGAGAAATACCCATTATTTTTCCAATGACTTGGAAAGTCAACAGGTATAATCTTTATCTCTCAGGAAGTTAAATACACGAGGGTGAACTAACAAATATTTCGCAAACCACTTGGAAAGTCAGCATTGGTTAAAGGTAAACTCTCACGAGGCATACCTACTCCCTAATAGTTCCAATTGGCAGAAGCAATTTGATTGATGACAAAGATCGATACACTGACAAATAAATAAGCTCCTGATTCTTGTTCCTCGGGTCAAAACGCAAAAAAAACAGAGAAACAACTCACGACTTCTTTTACTGAAGTATAGTTACTGTCACTGCTTACATAGGAAGGGATTCTACCCCCTTCATGTTCGGTTCCAGTTTGAACTCGAGAAGTTGACCCTTTATCTTATTCAACGTTTTCATCTTTCACCTGGGAGTTGCTCATGACTAAATATAGTAAACAAAATATCCTTGCAATTGTTACAACATTGTATGTGGATGAGGTTGATAAAAGCGTATGTTAAGTTTATAAAAATAAACATCGTGGATACTCAAGATGCACTCTTTAGATTGTGTCCGCGGGAGTTCAAGTCGAGCCGGCGTTTAGGATCGTAGCGAAGCAGAGAAATTAGGCAAGCCATCCGAGCGAAGGAAGCTGTCTTCATCCTTCCTTCGCTCCTCTGTAGCCCTCCGTCCCCTGCCCCTCTGACCCCCCCCTTCCAATCAACCCGTCCATCCCTAATGGCGAAATTGACCTCGGCTGTCGGTCGCCTCACGCAATTAGTGCTATTGGTTGGTGCGCTGTTGCTTTACACTGGGAATTCTGGGTACGCCGGCTGTTCAAATGGAATAACTTCGTTCCGGATAAGCACTCAGTATGGCCGCTTAAAGGCATTTACACGGCTTTGGAAGCTTAAACCGTGTACACCGAAGTGGGACGGAAGGTCTAATCCTCGCAACCTGTCGTCCGCCCACGGGAGATGCAGCGGAAAGGAGATATCAACGGTGCAAACAATGCCTTTGCATATAGCCCTAAAAAACCTTCAAAATTATCGCATTTATATTATTTTCATCGTGTGATCCGAGATCACCGACATAGGAATTAGTATTTACTGATAATGGAGGAGAGTATAAAATATTTGAGGGGTTGAATAAGCTATTTTTCTAGATCCGGTTTTATAATGCCTCGTTATATCCAATCGCTAGTTAACGTAGACGTGATCTTTCGTGCACATTATCAGCAGGTCTAATTTTGTAATCAATTCAGACTTCTCTTTAGTGAACATGCTAGTCGCAGTTGTAACTCCGTCTTTAAGTTAACAAGCACTTTAACGGTCGGCCTGAAGTTTACTGGCGATTATAAAACTGATTTTCGGCTTCATCTAGAGGTTATAACCTTACTTAACCTTAAATACTTAACCTTCAGTTTAACGAGGCATTATTAAAGCTGGAAAAAGTCTATGTTCAACAGGTTTGAAGTCTAGCGAATTAAAATCAATCGGAGTGTTACGCGGGACTTGTACACCATCTCCGGCAATACAGAGTAACTCATCCCGATTTATATTATTACATAATGAAATTTCATAAGGGCGCGAAACCCAGTGCATATGATAGTTAATAATAAATAACATAGTGTTTAAAGTCCAAGAAATGGAGGATCGCTAAATGACAATCTACTTCCGTCTTCGATTATGGTTCACATGGATTATTAATTTTGGGCTAAAACACTAGGGAAGGCTATTGTTTTAGCCCAAATTTATTCCCTACGAATATCTTGCATACCTCCAAAGGGAAATTGTGAATCTTAACTTTTCTGAAATGTCGTTCTTATATAAACATGTCTACTCGCATTTGAAGTTATCCATTATTATCATTTTTATTGGACTATGACGAAAAATCACCATAATTATGAAGTACAACGGCCATAATGAGAGGGGCTCGAGAGTCATATGGGCCTACAATAATCCCATAATACCACTTACGCTTTAGTATTTCAGAAAATTAAAGTACAAAAGCTTTTGAGATTGAAAAATTGTTCTTTGAAATGACTTTAATGCGTATTTAATATATATTATATATTGTTTTTATATGTTTAATTATTATTATATATTGTTTTTATGTGGTATTTAAGAGGGATTTAGAGGTTTGATCAGCACTCTCAGCAACATGAAGCAAAATTAATCTTTTACCAGCTGTCAACATCTCGGTGGCGAATATATAGGTACGGTGGACAGATGAGGTTTTTTTCCGCTCAAAGGACAATTTAATTAGTAAGTCGATTGATTTTCAAAATCTCCACAACGCCAATGTGTCTTTCCTATAATTGCTATTTTCAATTCCGAAAAAATAAATTACCAGCTCTTACATTCCAAGTAAACTATTTTCTTCTTTCTCGCCTTTTTTTAAGCACTATCTCAGATTCGCATCTACATCGCCATTTTTCAGAAAAAAAAATATTAATTTGTACCAATCAGTAACTTGACCAGAAAATAATTTAGAGGGTTGGCTAATGGTGACTATATGTTGCCATCTGCGCGTGAGGAATTTATTTCTCACGGATAAAAGCTTTTTGATGTATTTATTACTGACTTTATATGCTTCATTTTTTGTGGGAATCTTTTAGGCAAAACTTAAAATTACACTTTGCATGATATTACCAATAATACTCCACTTGTGCCCAATTTTATAATGACTCGTTCAACCGAAGGTTAATTTTTTCCTCAGGTTAACGCCGTAAGTTAGTATTATACCTAATTGGAAGTTAACTCCAAACCTACCGTTAAAGTGCTAGTTAACTCGAAATGGTTTACTATGGTGGACATTAAATGCTCTCCAGCTATTTGTCTGAGTTTATCATAAAAATGGCTGTCTGCATAGTCCACCTTAACCTACGTTTAGATTGAACAAGACATTAGTAAAAACTGGGAACTAGTGAATTATTTAAGCGGGAGTAAGATCTCGAGGCGCATATAGTCTAAGAATTACTCCCTAGCTACGCTACAGGTATCAATTAATAATTAAATGTTTGAAAAAATTTCCGATTGCTTAGACACACACTGACAAGCTATTAGTTTCCAAATTAAAAGTACTCGCGTAATTTATAGATAATATTAGTTTAATACCTATCACATACTTAAGCTAAATACAATCACAAATCGAAAATATAGGAATCTCGTTTATAAACTTATATAAATAATTATTAAATCTTGGAAATAGTTTGATTAGTGACTTTTTGTTTATATACCTTTGTGTACCCTAACATAAATACGCATTCATTCTTAACTTTTTAGCCATTTTTTAGCTATTTTATACGCATTTATTTTTATTAATGTGAAGCTATTGCTAACTCATAAATAACCTAAGCTTTCGATATGCTGTGTACTGATGCAAAATTTTTCATTACAGCTAACCTTGAATTGCACTTGGTTGGAACCGGTCGAAAGAGTGGAAGAATATAATTAGAATGTAAATGAAAGAGCGTAACAGGTGTATTAAATTACTCGATCTACATGATGTATCTCCCTTAACCTATTGATAAAACCCTTCCACTGGAAGAGCTATTCAAAACGACCGATGTGGGGTATTTGAAAGGAGGGCTTAGAAGGGCTTGAGGAGAGTTTTGGAACTTTTGTTCACGTGCGTGCACTGGAATACGATACAGAAATGCAATCCCTTCTACCTGCCGTCCACTTGTTGGCGGTCGGATGCAACGAATGGAGGATGCAACACGGGTGGGAGATATACGCCGATGTTTTCCCCACCACGGAAGGTTTTAACGGATGGACCGAGCGCTATATATGGCGTCCACGCCGGCTGTTGACGGGATCCTTCCAAACGGCCAATGAATAATCGCATCCATTCCATCTCCCACTCTCTCTCGCGATAAGTTCCGCGGACTGCTGCTTCCAACGTCACCTCCAGCGTCCCACTTGGGAGTTTTGAGCCGCACCTCCCCCTTCACGTGAATGATGCCGCTCCCGTCACACGCACGGATCCGCGGGGGGATGGAGATGGAGGGCCCCCGGGGTGGTAGTGCACACGGCTTTGACTCGTCAACTTGCGAAGCCGCGGACGTCACCCCCACCCCCCTCGACCGTTTGGGTCCATGGATTCCCTCGCGACGAGTAAGAACATCGTGCTTTCTCGCGTCGCCGTTCACGTAAGGTGTGCGCGCGATGGGCGGAACAGCTTTGACGCGAAACGTCTTGCTTTTCGACACGTGGCGGGAAGGTCACACCGCCGGGAAACCCGAGGTGCCAAGTCTTTTTCGCGCTGCCTCTTGCGATCTTTGCTCGCAATGCTGTGGGGACACTCTGGACTAGAGTGGCGAACGATGAATTGGTTGAAAGGTAAGAAGTATGCTCAAACGGTGATGAATGGAATAATTTTTAAAATACCATGAGAAATATCAAGATGGAAACCTAGTCAAAACTATTTTACGATTTTCTCAATATCACCATTTTTAATAACTATCATCTCATGAACTAACTACTCGACATGCTCTAAAAAACAAACACCCATTATAGCGTTCTTACGCTACCTATTAAATTAGCAAGAATAAAATTTGTAATGAAATGGTAAACATAATTTTCAATAAATTATTTCATAAAATTTCAACACGTTGGCTTGAAGTTTCACGTGCCTACACCTCAAAGTTTCGTCTCAACTGGAAACTCGAATCCATGTTTCTTCCCTACCCTTTACTCGAGCGCCGTTCGTGAATTATGGAAAGGAGTTTTTGGCCGTTTTCAACTCCCTCTCCCACCACTGTCACGGAAGATCAGGATTACCCTGTGAAAATACTCTCACGCTTCTCCCAAAAGTCAATCCTCCTGGTTAGCCTTGCAAAATGTCTTTGCCTTAAAGTGACGGTGGAAATTTATTTGCATTTAGTGGCGGGGGTCGTCGCACTCAAACACATTTTTGTATCGACATCCCGCAGGTTTAAAAATAGAAAATCTTAACTTATATCATAGATCGAAACTCCCGAAACACCATGAGGAAGGAAATAATTTTAAATTCCTGCCACAATCGAACGACCCTAATCTTAGAGTTCACCACGAGAATTTATTTTATTTGACTAGGATTCGAACCCGGATCTCACCATTTCCCATCAGGTTTGTTGACCATCAAGGTCGTGAAACACCCGTGCACGTAATCGTACAGTTTTCTATCGGCGATTTCCGAAATCAATATTGTTTCACCTTACTGGGTACCAAGCTTATCCACCAAATTAATCTGCACACATTTAAAACGAAGTTTTATTGACTGCAGCCCAGATGGTGGACCTAATGAAAGATCTCCGAACAAGCGTCATGCTTCACCTTTACGTAGTGGTCAATCTCAAGCATCTTATGCGCTAGAAACGTGTAATCTGCTCAGTCTAAAGCACTTATGGGCGCAATTAAAGTAGCTCTGGCTTGGGAATTGCGCACCATTTGTTTTCCTTTGTGTTGGTCTTCATTGGCCAGGTTGGAAGCCCATAAAAACCAATACCGTGATTAGCTCTAACTACCTCGGGGCGCTGTCTGCCCTCATGGGTAAAAGCTATCCCATAACAGCCAATACCGAGGCATAATCTCTGACTTCAATTGGTCTCCTCGGTGGATAGTATCTCAATCAGTATTATTGGAAACCCTCAATCAAAAGTCTACAAATGTTACCTCCTAAACTTCACACGCTATATTTTTGTTATAATTTATTTTTACTTGAAAGCACATCTTAAACTATTTTTCGACATAATTTTCGCCTTTATTGTGACACTGGTCGTATCTTTTTTTATTGTTTGCATTGTTCAAGTAAATAGTAGATCCCGACGAATGTGAAATACTATCTTCTGTCCGATTTTTATATGCAAAAAAGCTCTAACCCACTGAAATTCATCAGCAAATTGTTGAAATTTACTGTGACAGTTATTGTAAAAATTATAGTAAAAATAACCTACTGTTAGAACATCTATCAAAGGCCAACACTAGAAACATATTTAATATATTTAGCAATAAGTGATGGTATGGTTAGGAAATGGGTAAGACAGTTCAACGAAGGCCGGACGAATGTGCGTGATCAACCGAGGAGTGGGCGACCTTCTTTTGCCAATGAAAGTTTCATCAGGAAAATTGAGAAAAACCATTCGTGAAAATAGGCGTTACAGGATATGCGATGAATTTTCCGAAATTTCAGGAAGGCTCGTCAACATGAAAGAGGGAGTATTTTTTATGATTGGCGGCAACGTTTTTTAAAGTGTTTAACAAAGCTGGTCTCCAGGTACGAAAAGAATCTCAACAACATCGGAAATTATTATAAGATATTTTATGATATGGTCTTTCATGCTAAAATAAATTTAAACAAAAATATAATGGGTAAGAATTTTTACACAAAAATGGTACTTAATTTTTGAACTAACCTAGTACAACTTCCAACGATTGACACAATGTCTGAACTACATCACAAAATTCCACTCCTCACTAAAACCAACTCGCTAAGAGATATCTAATTATTTTTCAACATTTATCTATATGCAATCACTGCAATTGAAATGTATAAATAAATAACCTATTAGTAGTTGCCTGACAAATTTCCTCAGGTGTCATTATTACCAAGCGTTATGAAATATAGTAAAACTAACCTACTGTTAGAACATCTATCAAAGACCAATACCAGACATATTTTTAGAATATTTAGCCACAAGTTGAAAAAAAAGAATTTAAGAAAAACAGATTTTACAAACCTTTTCATACGAAACGCAAAAAAAAAATATTAACTTGAACTCCATAGTGATCCCATCTCTCTGTGGCGTCTTTAGGCTTATGGAAAAAATACTAACTTATTAATGTGCGGGGAAATGGGAAACAGAGCATCACACTTTAAATAGACGAAATTTACTTAAATCAGGATGCGCTGATAGGCCTTAATAAGCCACACTTATCACCATCCAATCAAGATAAACACATGATAGGAAATGGAGATAACACCTAAATATCCGTGAGTTTTCTCTAAAAAATGGTAAGTCATTGTAAGAAAAAAGGAAAATGAGTGAATAACATTAAACTATTTGGACTATATAAACTCAATTGGAAAATGTGTAGATTAATCGGGCCAACTCAAAATATAATAGATAAAATTACAAACAGATGCACTATAGTTGTGATATATTTGAACGAGACTGAAGCAGTGCTATGATGAGCAAAAAGAATTGGGAACTTCACCAGTATATGACGATTTTTACCGCACTGTTTAGCTACAAGAAGTAGACACAATTCAAATAACTGCCCTTTTTTCTTTCTCACAATTTGCGTTCACAATAAAAGGAAAATTGAGCAGTCTGATAATTTTTTTATGTTAATGTCAGTTATTCTTTTTTACTAACACATTATTTTTTCCAAGGTTAGTCATTAAAAGCCTTCATGCAATACATTCAAGGGACGGTGTGAAGGGTAAGACATAGATAACAGGAGAATCTACGTTGAATTTTCTTGGTATGGTTTATAATTAATACTATAAGTAGAATATTGATCAGGTATTATAGGTTTTTGGATGAACCCTGTTCTTCTAAAGCGCCGCACTACATCACCTTAGACCTAAAACTATTTGTTTCTTAGTTCTTCATACCTTCTACCTCACTTATGCCTTCCAGAGTGCCTATTCCACCCATCTCTACTTTATCTATATTTCTCCAATTTATGTCCTTTGAAGTTCCACTGCATTTCTATAACTCTCCAATTCTTCGAATTCCTCAAATGACTTTTTTCCTTCATTACAATGCCTTCACTTCTCCGATTAGCTTTCATTTTGGTCATCTTTCTTTTATCCATCCCTGTCCCTATTCAAATCCCAACAATCTCCTCTATAAGCTCATGCTCTCTCCTAAAAAATAATCCCGTGTGTCGTAAAATAATAAAACTCCACAGCTGGATCCTAGGAAGGCATAGCTAAGCAAATAACTCTAGCGAGAATCCACGAGGATTCAAAATTTTTCGTAAATACCTACACGAGAGAAAATATGGTGCTCCAATTAGGGGGCAGGAGATGGATTTGGCCGGAGATGTTATGGCGCGCCGATTAATACAATGGACTAAGGAATGAAAGGGGGATGAGGGGGAAAGGGGATAGAGGGTATTTAGTGGAAGAAGGGAGCGAGGCAATAAGGGAGGACCTGGGAATGGAAATGCCATGGTCGAGGGGAAAGGATAGAGGAGGAAAGGGAGGAGGACGACGAAGGTAGGCAGGAGAGGGAGTATCCGTCGGAGGTGAAGATGAGGATAAGGTGTGGCCCTAGAACGGTGGGAGAACGGACGGGGAGAATTCGAGGACATTAAGATAAGACGCGATTGGTGGGAAGGGAGGGAGGATTCGTATGGGGATTGAAGAGCTTAGGGATGCGAAAGGACCGGAAAGAAAATTTGCTGAGCTTTGTTTCCTACTGGTTTCCGTTCACGGAATGCGTGCAGGTTTAATGCTGGCAATTGAGGTGGTAATGCATGCAAGAGCTGGAACAGCTTTATCTTATGAATCTGACGGATGGAGGATCGACGTTCAAGTAACATGGTTTCAAGGATGCAACGTGTTAAATAATTAAAAAAAATGAAAAATAACCTGTTATGGGACACAAGGTGAGAATATGGGGCTGAGAGGTTATCACGCCATTACGAGGAACATTATGAAATTATCTACACCGTAAGGTCTCTGATTTGCATGTAATCGATTTTTAAGGAAGGAATCGAGCTTCATTCGTCTCGAACTGGAAGAGAACTCATTCATAAAAATGTGTATATCCATCGCCAACTCTCTTCTATCGGCGGAAAACGTTAAGACAAGACACAAGTTAATAAATGAATAAAATCTTCGCTGTTTACCACTTCCATCTGAACGAATTACTCGAAATAATCGAATTAACTTTGATGGTGACTAGAATCAACGGCTTCTACTTCAAAGTATTGAAATAGACTTCCGTAATCTCTACTGGACCCGTTGAGTAGATTGCATGATGCGCATAAGACTCGGCATATTCATGTGGAATCTTATGTGAGTCAACCGCTTTGCGTAGTCGCTAAATGACAACAGAACATCTATTCCTCAGGCTGGATTAACAAGATCAAACTTTTGGTATTTCTTTATGGACTTCATAAAGCTCTCAGTCATGCTAGGAGTAATATAGTCTAAGTTTAAGTCCAGGTTATGATATTTCTCTTCTGACTGACCTCGTTTAAAAAAAATCCAAGTTTAGTTTTTCGGATACGTTCGACGAGGTTTTATTTATTAATGGGAGAAGGTTGAGCGTATTTTATTTGGGTGTGCAAAAAAGTTCAATTAAAGAATAAGACGTGTGGGTGCAATGCTAATAGATATGAATGAAGGACTATTGGGGAAAATATTGAGTAGTATATTGTAATCATTTAAAAAAATCGAGTGCGTGCTTATATATGAAGTGCGATCGACTCTTCAGTGCCCAATTTCTAATTACTGATCCAATCAAGCATAGATTAAATGTGTTATTTTTCAGACCAGAATTACGTAGTAGTAACAACTAAAACGTTACTAACCAAACGTTCCTTAAATCCCATTCCTTAGTAGCTACGCATCACCGTACGAACAAGAACGGGTTAATGTGTCCTTTAAAATTATATTCACCTAATTCTCATTTGTTGTGCCTTTTTGTGAGTAACATGAAACGATAAAAATAAATCAGTGGAGAACACCAGTGCGCATCGTCGCCGTCATAGAACAGGGGAAATGACATCATTTTCAGCTTTTAACATGTCCCGGCGGCAAACCCTCTCTCTCTCTCACGGAGAGAGAGGAAAAAAAAATTCCAAGCGATGCCCTCATCCCTTTCCACTATATATTTTTTTTCCACCGGGAAGACGCGCGCCGAAATCCTCATTCCATTGTCGCCCGTGAAACAAAAGTGGGGAGAACTCTGTACAAGGGGAGTGGTGGTCGACATCGGTCTTCCCAGAACACAGGAGAAAAAATGGGCCGCGGACACTTGAGTCAGGTCGGTTCAAGGGGAGGCGGGCTGGATTAGAGGCGTGGCCAAGAGACGAAGAAGAAAGGGAGGATAATGGCTGGGGAAAGGGGCGTGGGAGCGATGGGAGGCGGGAAGGTGCCAGTAGAGGCAGGGGCGAGGGCAGGGGATGGTCGAGAGAGA
>LYUA01001383.1:215134-226332 GCA_002093875.1 Calopteryx splendens | reverse complement strand
GAGAACTGTAGTCGAAAATGTCCCTACGAAATTGAAAGATGGCCAAATATCTGCAAGAGTTATCAAATGCTCATTGAGATAGAATAAATAAAACAATATCTTCACTCAAAAATAGTTGTTCAAATGGGAGAAAGAATCTATGAAAAAATTGAAACTGATTCTAAATGAACGTTAAAAAAGTTAAACAAATCACTTACAAAAGTCTGCCTTCTATGTTACCTGATCAAGTCAGAGTCCATTGTCGATCCTTTTCCTAGTAAAGCAGATCCTCTGTATTGGATTTACGTGCAGACCCAGAGTCCCACTTCTGGACGCATCCTCCTTGCCTATTTTATCTTCCCCTTGCTGCTGTTGCATTTCTGGCGTCAGCTAACTCGGCTAACTTAGAAACCTAAGCCGGAGGACCAGCGCAAAGAGCTTTTCGGGAATAAGCTTTGAAGACACTCTGTGTTCAAGCACTCAGCACACTCAGTGTGAGGGGTGCCGCGGCTGCGTTTGCGGCAAAAACTTAGGAAGCCTGGTCCACTCCTCACAAGCGGAGGAGGATGAAGTTCGAAGGATCCCCCGGCCTTTATGCGAGAGAAGTGTACCCTTTTTGCCAGGATTTTAGCGTTTTAACAAAGCAAAATCCCAAGCCTATCCTCTAAAATTCTTAAAGATAATAATACTAAAAAAGGCATCATATGCCATCATATATATTTATAAATTATATATATATAAAATCAGAAGTTGGAAGCAGCCATTCGGCGATACACAAGATGACTTGGAGAAAGAACACGACAGGAACATACAGAAAAAAACAAAACATTACACTTACTAGCTAATTTTCTTTAGCTACGCCCGTCTTCGAGGCCAGGAGAATGTATATATATAGATATATACACACACACACACAAACACATATTCCTGATTTCCTACAAATCAAAAGCCTCCAGCCTATATTCAAAGGGTATAGAGAATGGGGAAAGCGTTAGAGTTAAATGTTTAAGAGATGATGGAAGCCCAATAATGTTAGCGTGCTTTATTTATTCCGTGGTGCGTGGGAGGGTTAGAGGATAATTTGATTTGTTTCTCTTTAGATTTATTGTATAGGTGAGGTTAGCCGATTGGAAACAGGATTTCATAGATAAATTGCAATACTAAATAAAATATGAAAATATCAGGATACGACGAGGAAAATAATTTAATTAGCAACAGTTTTGATGACTGTTTGAACAAATAATTCGTTATATATTGCCAGAAATCCGCCAAATAATTACTTTTTACACTTTTTGCAAAGGATGTTGATGCTTGAAATAGGTTTATTTTTAGGAAAAGAACATTAAATTATTTATAATTTTCCTATATAGCATGCGATATATTTGTTACAATGCATCTTTATGTATATCGCTTAATAAAGAAATGTTTGGCGATTGTTTATGGAATTATCTATTTATTTGTTTTTTTTTCTTTTTGAAATTAGATGCACTAGGTACTTTAACAGAACCTTCACGGGTCACTTAATGATGAAATGTTACATTGAGGATTGGTGATCACCATCCTAAATGTAGCGTTGGGGTTAAAAGGCGAAGAAAACATTACTTTGACCTCGGTGAGCTGTTTAAAACATAGAAACCTAGCACTTAATGAAACCTAGCACTTAATGAAACCTAGCACTTAATGAAACCTAGCAAGTTAATGCTGTTATATTCTCTTCCCTTACCCTAACTTCTTCCACTTGCCTCGCCTCTTGACTTCGGGTTTTCGGAATCTTTGGTCGTTACTCGCCTCCGCGGGTGGAGGCACATTTAATCTGTTGGCTACGTGCGTGCGTTTGCGACCCCTTTCTGAGTCACGAAGTTTCCTCCTCAGTACGGTTTCGGTGCATAAAAAATGCATGCACGGGGCCAAGTAAGAGAGTGATATATACCTACGTACGCCCACTCATCCTTTTTTTGGAGAACAGCCGACGGAGACGAGTGCGGAAAAGTGCTCTCTCCCTCACTCTATCCCTCTTGCTCACTTCCCAGCATCCCTGTCGAATTTACCCTTCGTGACATGCCCCGATGGTCCAGCTTCCCAACAGCCTGGGCCCATGGTGATGTCACACACACACGCGAGCGTACACGTCCGGACCTCCCTTAAGGGGAAACTCGATAACCCTCCTCGTCCTCTCCTTTTTCTCCTCGACCATCCTCTCTCACTCTCTCCTTCTCTTTGAAACCCACCCCGTCCGTCCGGTGAGAGATAGAAGCCTTTCTCTCTCTCGCCCAATCACCCAGGTCAGCAACGACGTCGGGGGGGCGGGGTAGATGGGGTGGGAGATGGGAGGGGAGGGGGATGCGATGGGGACAGGCAAGGGCGGGCGTTCGTCCGTGTTCAAGAAATGAAAGGGAGGATCAGGAAAAAAAAAAGAAAAAGAGATACGGGGGAAGGAAAATGATAGATGAATGCATTCCCCCAGGGACCAAATTGAGACACTTGTGTACCCTCTTTCATCACCCGTGGGTGATTCCAGGCTTCATCGGCGAAGGTTTTGAGGGTCATTTATCAATTCAGGAAAAAATATTTGACACGTATTTCTAATGCTCAACTCTTAGAGGAAGATTTAGAAATAAACGAGCAAGTATCAAACGTGACTGAATGATTTGAAAAGTATGTGAGGTAGGTAATCTAGAAAGCACCATCGCGGAATATTTTAGCTTTTCTAGTTAATACCTACATATGTACGTGCTTAAGCAGATATTTATGGCAAGAAGGATTTATCGATGCAATGTATTGTTTCGATTCCTAAAAAAATCTTGAGCCATAACCTTTAATAAATAATTAATCCATTTTAACAATTTACTCCTATGGTAGTCAGTGCCTAATAGTACTGCTATTCCAAAAAATACTACTACTCCTAATAGATATTTAAATAGTTCCATTTATTAAGAAAAATATGTAAAAATGTATGTACTTGTAGGATACTATGATTGCAGTATCATGGTGAAACGTAAGCCCGGTGCAGTTGACATTTGTACATTATATTTCACCGAGGGATCCTGAAGTTTTGCCATAAAATGAACACACTCCCATTATATAGCTTATAGATCACATAAAGGGATTTTTGATTCCATGTGTGCTATCATAGTCAGATATCTGCAAATCTTATACCTAGTTGGTTACCGACTGGAAAAAACGCTTCAATTTATAGAGATCTAGTTTACGTGTAAACGTTGGTTGTATGTGATCGTTTCCTGCGTAACATACTTCTAATCAATTGGCCACCCTTAAATTTAAAGAGCATCTCTACTCGTGTGAGTTGCGTTAACTCCGGAGCCGAAGGAAGAAAACACTCATTTCCGGATACGAAGAGTCGGAGTGCTTCCGAGACGGACCTCTGGAAGTACCTCTGCTTCAACGACCTTCCTGATCGCACTCCGAGGGGAAAGGAAGATCAAGAGCATGGTGGAAAGAAAGGCTGGGGCACTGTTGCTGACTGACTCACTGTCAACAACTAACTCGGAAAAGCTGAGCAAACTCGGACCCAAATCGTTTCCTCCTTAAAGATACGTACAACAGATGAAGAGGCACCGATTGTTTAGGGATTGACCGAAACTTTTATTTAATGTTTTTCATATTTCATCAATTTTCAGAAATGAAACTAATCCGAAAAAAATATGGTTACCATGATCCACGTAGCTAAAAAAAGTTTTTAGAGTGATTCAAAGGCTATGAGATCAAATTTCATTACGATCAAATCGATATTATTAATGGTAATCTACCGGTCAGGGCAGGTTTCTCATTGACACCACAGCTACACGACTAATTCGACACTAACATCTCAGCAACCTACAAAAACTTTAATAACCCATTCTTCCATTTCGCATACTTTCTGCCACGCAATGCGGGGCAGGAAGTATGCGCCCGGAAAGTATTCCCGTTTATCACGCCTAATATTTTTCTCCCTTTGCCTCGCTTACCCAACATTCCCTCATTCCATCAAAGTATTAAACAAATTACTGTAACTCAATACGCCCTTCATCCATTTTTCCTGTCTGATTTAAATTTCTCATCATTGTCTTCTCTTCTATTCAACCATGATCAATAATTATGATTAAATTCGTGAAATGTCACATTCATTCCTCAATACAGATTCAAACCATCGATCTCTAGGCTGACTGTAAAAGATACTTAACTAACCAGTGAACACCCTATTTTTAATCATTTTAATGTTTTCTGACATGACGGGGATATATTAAAATTTAAATTTACCTCCTAGAGGTATACCTTCACTGTCGCAAAATCATTTGTTTGGAATAAGCGTGTAAATTTAAAGCTTACAACATTGGTTTAAGTGAAAACTTGGAAGCTGAAAAAATAAATTTATTGGCCTTCCAAGGTAATAAATTTTGGTAACGGCTCATATGAAAGGACCGTTTAGAATATGCGGCCACCAGTGAAGTTTGTCGCTGAGTTAAACTGATGCCCAAGATAAGAGAAGGCTTTAGCCTTCAACACCATTTTCGGAAAAATGTATATTACTCATTTTACAAAAAAATCTTCCGCTTGAAAATTCGCCATATGCTATTAAAAGGAAAATTTTCATTTTCGTCTCCGAATTTCGAAATTAGGGGACGAAATTTATAGAGCCTCCAAAATTTAGAGGATTTCAATTCACAGAAGTATCCGAAAGCACCTTACACTATAGTTTTAAGCCGCAATTTTTTAATGTATTTTCAGTTGAGTGATTGTGGAAATGAATCAAACGCAGAATACCTCCCATAGCGAAAGAGGCTGCTTTCATTGTGTAGATCCATTTATCAAGAAATAAACTCTCTTCCAAGTTTCCATATTAATATGCGCTGATTTAAAGTTTAATATGTGGGATGCGGTTGCGGTGGTAATCTAAACCATTCGTCTTTACTTATCTGTTAAAATAACATCTTTGCAATTATATTCTCTCTCTATGTTTACCATGTAAGGAGCATGTATGTGACCTCACAGGCTTGAAAAATATTCCTAAATGCATTTACTTACAGCATGTGATAATAAACTATGTAATTAATGATTCATAATTATTTGTAATACAATAACATGTCATTTCACCTTTAACTCCGTATTTTAGAGCAAGACTGTCTTAAGGCTAATAGATAAAAATTATCTTCATTCGTTGTATTTTTATTTGCTGCAAAAATCACGAAATAACTCGTCCTTAAACAATTGTAATAATAATTTGTTGTAGTAGAGGTCTTCAACTCATCAATCGTGTTTCAACTCTTTTTATTTGATTTGTAAAAAATACATATATACAGTTTAAATGGAAAATTCTGAAAAACCTTGTTGAGCTGAAGGACTTATTGTTACATTTCTTCGAATTAATAAAATCATGTAACTTTATTCACTCTTAAACGCAGTTACTTCTGCTAAAATTGCTATCCATTTGTTTGCTAACTTAACAATAAATTGTATAGAAGTGTTGTATCCGATTCTAAAATATGCATGGAGAAAAGTACTTACATATAAATACTGTTATGAAGGCCCTGTCCATTTTATTTTATATTAAAAAAATATATGCCACTACTTTTTAGATTGTAAAGTAAATTTTTGATTTATCAAATAGCTGGTAACTTAACAGTCGTTTCGTTAATAGAGAATCCATTACAGAGTTCGGTAATATTCTTTCCGTGTTGAAACCTTATTATATTGCTCATATATCTTGATGGGGATATTTTTTTAAGGAATTCAACACCCAAAAGGGAGGCAGGCCCTGACTATACCGATACCGCTGTTTCTGCAAACCTTCTGTACCGGGAAACGGAGAGGTGTGCCAAGTGAGCCAACAACTACTTACTTACAGAATAATAAAAATGTAATGGTTTGAGCTTACGTATTCGTAAATATTATGAATTTATATCACGTACTTGCAAAATCTGTGCAAAATATAATTTTTGATATGAAAAAGCATATTTTAAAAAAATTGGCCTTTTGTAATATGGACCAAATTTTCATAGCGTAGAGATGGTATTATAAGTTGTTGTAAATAATGTCTCTCTCTAGAGACACATTTTAACTCCGGAAGTTTTCTACCGTTTCCCACCCGGAGAGGTAAAATTGTTTGGATTGTTTATTTTTGGAAGGTGGGCTAATCCGACAAATAACGCTCATCCTAGAGCGGGTGAACGCCAAAATCGGCCTTATCCGTCGGACAACGCAAACAGTTGGATATGGATAAGCCGGGGCCTAATTCGGTTACGTTTCGTTCGGAAACTTCCGCCGTTTCATGCCGCGGACGGTGGTCCCCTCCCCCCCCCCTCACTCCGCTTGTAGGAAGCACAAGAATCCCCGGCGAGGCGACGATAAGTCTCCCTCCCTCGAGGCTCCACGCGTCCGGGAGGAAGGAGCTCTCGATAACGGGGACGCGCCGCTCCAAACGCGGGAGAAGCGGAAACGGAGAGCGGATGGGGAGAGATCTCGTCGTGCGACTTAAAGGGATGAATGCGACGGGAAGGATGGGTGTATCCATTCCTTATCATGCGCGTGGTTTTGTCAGAAAATTGATTCGCGTTCAACTACTAAGCGGTGACGGGATATGGACCGATGGACAATTACTTGAGCGAAAATTATTCTACTTTTTGAGGATGGTTTTGTAAAACCCATTATCGTCAGTTTTCTTTCACCTCATTACTGGTTTGAAGTAGCACTACATTCAAACCCCTTGCACGTTATGAAACAATAGGTTCCTTTTTTCATATTTTCACTCCTATATTTTCAGTTTCATAATACGAGAGAAAAGGGGCATGGTTGTCAATTACAATTTTCCCACCTTCGTCTAAAATTCTGACTAAATAGCTAAAAATTTCTACCTTATCCAGTTTATGCCCGCCCACTTTAAACGCACTAGAAAATTTGCTTTTTTTAGAATTTTGAGTTATCTTTAAACTTTCAACAACGCATGTTAAAACATGCTCATGGCCATTGATTTACAACTGCTATAATAAACGTTAAACCCCTATTTCATTCTATGATACTATGAAGTCTTCTATATCTCATTTATGAGTGTTAAATATATTTTGGCTTAGCACTCAACCTCTACGTATTACCTTCTTCTTTTAGGGCATTTCCGTTTAGAGTAGTATTTATTAATATTTTAAAAGAATAATATTTAAACATTTTGTCACACAATTTATATCCTCATGCGCCCGATATTTTATTTAATCAATAAACGTAATATTAGTTTACTATTACCACCAATTAGGATAGTTAATACTCCACTGAAGAATTATGCAAGAAAAAAATGGCCGTCACTTTCGTGCTTGGTGAATTTAGACATGAGAAGAAAAATTAAAAGAGTTATCAAAATCCAGAGCTAAATAATAATACTGAGATAACGGTTTCAATTATTTTATTCTAAATAGTTGAGAGTTGAAGCATGCGCTGATGAACGTTAGCAATCATAAAGGCAAAGATCAACCACAATGTGCATCAAAATAATTACCTTATAAAAGTTCTGAGGTTCAAAATCAATTTTTCACTCGATACACTTTTAATGTATCATATCGCACATCTGTTATTTTCTCTGCTTCTCTTAAAACATTTAAAAGGCTTCTTAAAAATATCTTTCCTTTCAAGCAGGTCACTCTTCGCACAGAAGGATTTCTCCTAGTAGACATCCATTACTTCCTCCAGCGTCGGCTCATCATCCAGATCATGGGATCTCACCAATAAATGCGTTATCCACGAAGGTTTCCACCCTCGAGTGGCGGAATTTCCTGGTTCATCGTCATTGTTAGGTACCTACTCCACTAACTCACCTCTGCATAGATTAATACCATTAGGCAGAGGGTAGTTCCAGAAACCTAATCCTTTCACCAAGTTACATACTCTCGGAAGCCTCTAATTATTCGACTGCCTCTGAACTCGAACATCTAATGATTTTGTGGAGCAGAATATACCAGGTGCCAATAAAAGTTTAATTTTGCAATACATTAATAAATAAATCAATTGAACTGCAAGTTCTTGTAGACGGAACCATTGCTTTTGTTGGTTGTAAAGTATATGGAAATTGATAAACGAATAAGAACGAGAAACGACGCTGGAAATAATAAAAACGAAGTTGACATTTAGTGAAAATAATAAACAATTATGCACGATAATATGTGCATGTGAAAAGTCATCAAATTTAAATATTTAGCGAAAATAATAAAACAATTATGTACGCTAATATATGAATGTGAAAACACAACAAAATTGAAAAATTATCTAGCATTTCCTATGGTAAAACCAGTTTTCCAGGTAATTACGAGAAAATGAATCTCAATTATTAAAAATTCATTCATAACACAGACTGGAAAGACATTTATTTGTTTGGAAACTTTCTTTTTCGTGAGTATTAAGACAGGCTCCTAATGGACATTCCTATCAGGATCTTACGAAATATTAAAATATCATAATTCTGTTTCATTGTAGAATTGCTAAGGGATAAAGTAGATATCAAGTTGCTCGTATCAGGGAAAAGTAATGCATCTAAACCTGTGAAAACCTGAAAAAATAAATCTAAAACAAAAAGAAATCTCGGCACCAACTTAATATTATATTCTCTGGGTCATTAAAAACAAAGGATATAAATAATCTGGCTGGCCAAGTGTTATAAAATATATAGCCATGGTAAAAATTGTTGAGTATTTACAAATACGGTTTTTAAAAGATTACTTTTAAATTAGCGTCAATCCTTGAAACAAGTATTCATATAAATGATAAGTGTATGCTTTGAGGTCACTATTTCATACAATCCCTTTACGAGATTCTAGAAATTGGTATTTCTTACGAAAAAAACGCTATATGTACAGAACAAAGATGAATATAGCAAAGAGCGAACCAATTTTCAAAGGCCTGCGGATGTAAGCGATTTGATCCTCTCTTAAATGTGAAATCGGTTGTGCATGATACCGTCAAACATTTTTCCGATAAGAGCCGGATAAGGAAATAAATTGAAAAGAAAAATATGGAAAAAGATCCTGCCACACCGGGTATGAAGATCCGTCCCGCGAAATATAATGAAAATCTCGCAAGGAATCTCCGGAGGGATTCTCCCGCAAATGCAGTGGGGAGTCTTGAGTAGAGGAAGGCGAGTGAAGAAATGGTTGCTTTAGGGCAAATAGACTTTTTATCCTGGAGACCGCAATTTTTTACTTTTGAGTACACTGGGCAAAAAGGATATGGTAAACTAATATAAGACTACTTAAACTTAGTGAAACGGATAGTCCAGTCGCTTGTCACCGAAACCATACACATTGATGATAATACACGGAGGGATGGTAGGGGCTATAATGATGGGAGCGTGAGATTGCATTTGATATTATAATACCTATTATATAGTCTTCATATCGACGTCTTAAGATATATTTGCAAGTTCTGTACCACAGAGATTCTATTCCATAGCCTTATATTCATCATCAAAGGCAACTTACCTATTAAAGTTAGGTTTAGGACGGAACTTAACCAGTATTAAGCATGAGCTTCGTTCTTCGTCTCGTAAGAACTTCTGGCTGTTTACCCAACATAGCTTCCTTCAGTTCTTTGTACTTTTTAGCTGCCCAAAAAGTCTATTCTCTTCCTTCCTCTTCTCCATTTAACTAATATTTACCCTTCTATTCCGGCTCAAGGCCTTAATAGAAGGGATGCCTTTTCACCCAGAATTTCTGCCTTTATCGGATTTCCGCTAACAACAACCCCCCTTCTTCTATCATATTTAACCCTTCGTCGTTAATGTTCCTTGATATGCACCTCTCGATTTTTCTACTTACCCTGATACATGACAAAGGCCTCAATTCAACTCTCTTTCTCTTGCTTCAAATACCAGGTTTCGGATTCTGACAAAGCTATGCTCCATGCTAAAGTCATTACTAATCTTTTATCTATGCCTTTACTTTGCCTATCCTCCACAATTACCTTTCTTTTTGCAAATACTTTTTGCCAACGCTCTTTTTCTCCAAGTCTATATACTACTTACCTCATTTTACATCAAATTACTGTCCAATTACGTAAACCGAACACCAGCTCTAGTGCTTTCGACTCTAATGTTCAAATTATCCTGACTACTTCTTGAGAATTTCAATCATATTTTACAGCCTCATGTTAATTGTATTAAAATTCATAATTAGAAAAATTAAACTCTCGGACAAAATATTTTGCCATTCTCGGTGACACTGGAGTAACCTTTTTCACCTTCAAATCCTGAGGACGAGGGTTTTACTCCCGGGTAGTTGGGTTTGCCTCCACCAAAGACATGAGTTTCTGCGATGGTCCTTGACGTTTATAATACAATGCAATACGCCCAAATTGGTTGTTTTCGGTTTACTTTTTAATAAATAAAACTTTGTTTTGAATCGAGCCATGGGTAGAGGTGGTTGATCATACCAATGTGATGGATGAATGGAGGATAAGATTTTCTTTGGTCAAAAAACATAGTGACTGGCGAAAAAATGTAGAGAATACGGAGTTTATGTTCAATTTAGAGTATTTTTACTGTTGTTTACCTCATTTGTTGTTATATCAAATTAATTTCTACCAGATAAATATTAAACAAAATAAGAAATGGTACCACGCTATAACATCTACGTGTGGAAGGTAATATTGTAGTAAGATACATATCTACAAAAACTACTAGAGAAAAAATAACAATCTATAATGTTTTATTTTGCTTTTATATATTAACTAATTAAATTAATATTTATTTCCCTACAGTGTTTATATAAGTTTATTAAACCAATAACTACATGTACTCTCTCAGTTTTATCTCTACCTTTCTCAATGCATAGGTATATTAAGTTAAATAACTGAGATTACAAGGAATTAGATGATTTCTAAGAAATTAATGGGAGGGATTGAAGTTATTTACCTTCCAGTCACCCATGACCGTCATACTACTCGAAATGCGTGGTGACACAAGTTTTCTGCATAAAATAAGTTATCAAAAATTCTACTTAATGAGTTATGTAGAATTCCGCAGTCATAAATTATTGTGTACAAAATGTAAGTTAATCCATTGCATAAATCACAGCTTCTTTGTGAGATGTGGGAATCTAATTTCAGGCCAACACGTAGACCAGGAAAGTGCATAACCGCGTTGACCGGGAATAATTTCACCGCAAGAAGTTTAACAGGCTCATTCCTCAATGACTCAGCGTCTGTGGAATTTAACTCCGGCCACCGAAAGGACATTTACAGGAATACAC
>LYUA01001383.1:141676-152579 GCA_002093875.1 Calopteryx splendens | reverse complement strand
GGGAAGGTGAAAGGTTGCGAATTCCAAACAGAAAAAAGTTTTCCCAGGACCGGGAATTCGCAACCTTTCACCTTCCATTTCAAATCCATTTGAAGAAGTTAATAAATACATACCTATTTAAAACTTCATTGGGGCGTGTCGATTATAGGAGAAGAGATTGAATCGCTGGGATTAGAGAGAATATCGATAAGATTTACAGAGGAAACAATTGGGCTTCCAGCACCCACCCTCTCCCTTACTAAAAAATAATAGTGGATCACCTCCTACTTGTAAGAATTTTTTTGCGAATATCGCCCACATTATGCAACCTTGAACCAGCAGAATCTTGGCATCTGCAGATATTGAGATCGGGAGTGAGTACAACGGGCTCTTTACGGTCGAACGTGGATGTTAGCGCGATGGGAATCCAATCAAAAATGGTTCGGAGGGAGGGATAAGGAAAAATCATAAGGACAGAGGGGGGTTGTTGAAATTTAGGGAAATGGGACTACAGGGAAGAATTCCGAAATTGAAAGCACGGAGCCCAGCATATAAATTGCGAGATCTTGAATCTTTTGGAATTTGAAAAGTCGAGTTCCCGCTTCACAAAATTGCGAATCACAGAAAAACAAACTCTTTCGATGCCATCACGCGTGTCGCATTACTTACATTCTAAACTTGACTGCTCAAACCACATTTAAATGTGATGAATTGTGTGAGGGTTGTACAAGTGCTGCGATGCTGGTCACCCTTTACTCATTTTTTAATCCGTTGTTATCATAATAAGCTGTGTGAGTTTTGGGGTACCAGGTCATCCTGGGGAATCACAGGCGGACAGAGAAAGGAACTTGACCCCCATTCTGATGTGCGAATTGCACATGCAGTTTGGCTTAGCATTGAGTGAGCTCTACTCTCAACCTACCGCACCGACCTTAGGGTTGATTACTATGTTTGGCTGTTTATCATGTTATCAAGAAAGATAATGCATTACACCAAATGCCACGAACTTGGCAAACTTAATGACACTGATACCAGCTATGATTACTCAGCTTCGCAGGGGTTGTTACCGATCTTGTTAACTTGGTACATAAAATTTATTCTACCCCAAGGTGCCATTACCAGAATAACTTTATAGCGTCAATGCCTAGCAGGAGTTGGTACGGCAACACGTTTCCGAGAAATACCTTAGAATCTTAGCTCAGGTACCGGTATCATGGATTCGTGCCCTAGGCGCTGGTATTAAGGTGCCACTACCTAGATTTTACAGACCTTGTTTTCTTACCTTAGATACCAACGTCTACAAATACCCCCGAATATTGGCATGGCATTAGGTTTTGCGGTATTATGATAAGTAATAGGATCACGTTCTTCTGGATGTAGGTTCCGAAATCTCTATGAGATCATATCTGACACCCCCAGGATGTGAACCTGTCTTCCAAAATCTCCGAAAAATACGGTATGGAAATTCATCAACGCCGGGAAATAATGGGCAAGGAAAAAAAGTTATTCAGCACCATGCTTAATAACTCCATCACCACCAAAATATTTCATTTCAGCATATTTTTGGGATTACTTCCCAATACTATACGCGGAAAATTATTATATAAAAAGCTAGTAACTCGAAACTCTATGAATATTCATTCCAGTCGTCCGCAGTCGTAACCACACGAAATAATTGCACAGTTCAATCGAAAGCAGGAGAGGAGGATGCTCGAAAGAGGGAAAAATCTATCAACACAGGGCTTGGAATACCAAAACGAGGATGGGGACAGGAAAGTTAGAAAATATATGCAAGAAATGGTGAGAGAAAATATTGATATATTAGGTTTGTGCGAGGTGAGATGGAAGGATAATGGGGATTATTACAGCGATAGTTATAGAGTATAGTTTAGTGGAGAGGAAGAGGGATAGTGTTGAGTAGAAGTGGTATCAAACAAAAAGATAGTGTATTAAATATGCAACTGGTGGGAAAACACTTGACAGCAATGGGAGACTAGCGGTGGTGGGATACGAGGGATAAGGGAGTGAGGTATGGGGTATGGTTTAGGAATAAGGAGAGACCGCGATGGGAAAGCAATAGAAATTTGCAGGGGAATTGGAAGATTATAAATTATGCCTGGTAAAAACAAAAAAACAGACGTACGTTTAAATGAAATATTCCCGGATATTCAGCAAGATATCAGTTAGATTACATTATATTTAGGCAAATATTTAGGGACACCATCATCAATTCGCACAGTTTTCCCGGAGCGGATGCAGATTAAGGCCATAATTTTTTACACATGGGGTGCAATTAAAATTCATAAAGGACATAAAGGGAAGGAGGAGAAAAAAATGGAATTTATAAGCATTGCCACCCCAAAAAAGGTAAAACGAAAACTACAAATGAAATAAAATGAATGATGAATGGAAAACAAAGGGGCAAACCATGGATTCCAGAGGATATTATAAGGAAGGTAGACTATAGAAGGAAATGGAAGAAAATAAACTTCGTAAGATAAAACGCTTGAGGATAGGATTTTTTCTCCTTTCGTCATCATACACTCCTGGTAAAGGCAATAAGTTTGATTTAAACACACTACATAGACTGTACACAGGAACATTAGTAAAAGGATGGAGAATAATACAAAAGATTGATTTGGAGATGATCTGTTTGGTTTAAGGTTGAGTAAGGGCGTGGCGACATTGGAGTCGCTAAGATCACTGATAGAAATGAATATAGAGTATGACCAGGATGCATTTGCCTATTTCGTAGGCGTCGAGATGGTGTTTGATAGAGTAAATTGAAAACATCTTATGCAAGAACTGCAGAAAATAGGAGTAAATTGAAGGCTTGCCCGAAATCTATACCTACTTGTCCCCAGACTGCCCGTCTGAAATCTATACCTAGTTGTACCCAGACGGTATATGATGTTTTAACATGGTAGGTACTGGCAATTAATGGATTAGTTTTTTTTTCAATATAACCGGTGCTTCTCAATGTATAAGTGGAAAAAATTTTAACTAATAGAGGCGTTGGATGGACTAAAGGTAATAGTGAAAGTAGGGGGAGTGGGATATGCAGATAATCAAGATATAGATAGATAATCATCCAAAGTATTACATCCTTTGCCATTGAATGAACTACAGAGCCGGTGTGAGAGATATGGAATGAATATTGCTAGTATAGAACGAAAGTAATGAGGTTATTGAGGCATAGGAAGCTTAAAATAAACATAAACGTAGGAAGGCATAAATGGAGCTAATTGAACATTAAATAGCGTTTAAATAGGTATTATTGACGATAATGGGCAGAATTGTAAGAAGTAGACTGGCGTTAGGTAAAGTAGATTTACAAAGAAGAGAGACTTCTTGACAAGAACCTTGGGCAAGGATACTAAGAAAAAGATGAGTGAAAACCTTGATATGGAAGTGTTATTGAATTGCCCGGAAACTTGGCCGTTGAGGTAAGATGATAAGCATAGATTGAAGGCCTTTGAGGTGTGTGAATGGAGAGTAATGGAAAAAGATAAATGGAGGAAAATGAAAACTAAGGAAAAGGTTATTGGCATGGTATGGGAGGAGGAAAGGCTCATGTGGGTAATCCAATTGAGAGCATGAAAAGTGAACGCAGGGCATACTTAAAGGCAAGGGATTCTTGAAGACTGCAATAGAGGGGAGAATGTTGGGTGAGCGAGGCGGAGGTAGGAAAAGATTAGGCATGTTGAACGGAATTGGCAACTAGTGGCAGAAAATATGTAGTAATGAAGAATAGTATGGTTGTGAGATATCAGTGTCGTATGTCCATGAGGAACTATGCTTACTGGTAGATTACTTTTATGAAAAAACAACTTTAATTAAAATTTTAGCTACCATTTTGCATATTTTTGAACTTTGAATGTGCGTCACATCTGCGCGCAAACGCGGGCTACAATGTTCTGAAAGAGATATGGGCGCCTCAAGGCGAGTATTTCGGAGTTGGCGTGTTTCTTTAATCCCAGTTCATGGTCAATATCATTCGTTTGCCTTTGTTACGTAAGCTCACAGGTCATTTTTCCTAGGGAAAAGTAATCCCTTCTTTTGAGCAAGAATATTTGAAAACAAATGGGGGAAATGTGGCTCAAATTGTGTTAAATTGAGGAAGTAGACGTCGAAGGTGACACGCCGCGTGGCCATTAACTCTCAAAGTAACCCTGTCACGATGCTCACAAAACCTTCTCCCTAATTGGCTGTTAGGGAGACTTCTTGGTACAATCAGCCGAGGAACGGGACTTCGCCGGGAACGTAACTGCCGACTCAGGAGATCTAGAAATTGATGGCCGACGTGACCTTGATTCTCGACATTAATGTCCGCAGATTCATGGTCGAGTTCTTTACTGATAATGAAATAATTATTTTCCTGCCGTGCTACAAGATTATTTTGTTAAATAGTGGCTGGAAAAGTTACGCAAAATGTATTGCATCAGTCGTTAAGTAGTGACTGCAAACTTTGCCTAAAATTCTGAATCTTGGCTGTCAAATGATTATAACGACAGCTAAGCTTTCCTTTCACTTCAGAATAATTTTCCAATTAATTTTGAAACATACTAATTGAGACTTTAAAGCTCAGAAACAATGTTCAGAACTACAACTATGTGTTAAAAGTTAATTGAACTTCATTAAAAACGATGGAGGAAAATGAAAACTTATTTTATATTNNNNATTGAACTTCATTAAAAACGATGGAGGAAAATGAAAACTTATTTTATATTTTAGAGACTGGCATGCTGCCTATAATCAATTGAAATGAAATATAAACAGTATGTAGGATTAACATTTGCATAAGTATTCAGAAAAAAATTTATTACGTTAAGCTAACTTCAGGTGATGAGGCATTTATATGCATCAAATGCTTCAGATATATACCTTAATTGAGAGTCTTCCTTTTTCTAACTCCTAATTTTGAAATAACTTGCGGAAGTAACTTAAAATAACACAGGTTATTTTAAACTAAGACGTGATAAATACCTTATCTCTATTTAGGTATTTTCTCAGTAGTAGAATCATAGCCCTTCTGCATTGTTTCAATTTAAGCATCACTCCATACTCATTAAATTGTGAATATTTACCACAACGCAATAAAGCATTAAGCGGTGCCCTTAAAAAGTGAAAAAAGTATAGAACTTACCGTTTAGAAAGTGACTTTTTAAGAAAATTTAATGCATTTTTCAGCATCACTTTGATTTTAGAAAAATAAATCATCAGTGGGTATCGGTGTGCGTTTTCCGATCGCGAATGCCTCAAGGAGCAATGCGAAGGTGCCATTCTCTTTCGCAATACCCTAATGGGGAACAATATCCACGGTGGCCATTATCAATCCCAAAACCACTCCCCCACCAAGGCTCTACCCGCCACCCCAATTTGCAAAACCTTCGCAAAAGGTTCGGCGCTTCGAGATAATGAAAACCCAATTTCTCTCCTCCAGGGCTGGCCCTCTCCGTAAAAAGGGCTCCTCCCTCTCCTTTCCGCTTAATCCGCACCCTTTGGCTGGAAAGGCTTCGAAATCTCGAAATCCCCTAGTTTTCAATTCCCGAGTATGGGGTGGACGACGGAGCGGGAAGTTGGGGGACTCCTCCATCCCGTACAGAGGCTGAGCGATTTTATAATGTATCGAATGCGCGATGTTACGATATTGTATCGTCTTCAGAGTCCACCACTCGGCCGCGCGATTCATCGAATAAGATAAATTACTTTCGTATATAAATTTAAGTTGTGTCAAGTTCAATAGCGATTCAGAAAAATACCAGGGTGAAGAAAAAGGTGCCCAAGAATTACTGAATACAACTAAATCACGGCCAACCTTTTAGGGGAAAACGTCGTCTGTAAATAATTCAGCATCATTTAATGGTTAACTTAGAAAATGAAATTTAATTAAGTACATGCGATGTGGTAATCTTAGCGTAATAAATTATGTGACTCATATTAATATTTATTTATATTTCAAAATGAGTGCTAGAACTCCTTGTGCATAAATAACCATTAACACATTAATGTCGTAGGATTTTTTATTCATCTGTTTAAATAATGATTTTCAGGGAATCAATACGGCAGTAAATGGGTACTGCCTTTCCTTGGATTTGTATTGGAGTACTTGGAGCACCAACGTGGTACGCAATAGAACCCTGACGCATCATCAGGACAACTGCCATCGTATGGTAACTTCATCAAATATTGTCGAACGCGCATGAATAAAAAGCTTTTCACGAGAAATCATTCGCGCCGGAAATTTTAAAATAAATTTAAAAACAACGAGAGCCTATGGATTTCCATTGCCTTTTTCTTCTCGATGGACCTTTATATGAGATGCCACGATAATATCGAACTTTAAGATATCATTCACAAAAAGAGAAGTTGGCGCAAAACTAACGTAACACCATCCTGACTTCGCAAGTTTGCGATACTCAATTGGGATTACAGGCACTGTGATTCTCGAGCATTGCTGTACCCGGAAACAGTGCCTCGCGATTGATTATCCTCGTCAAATTCTTTCCATTGTATTTCAGTGATGACTTTTTTAGAGCGCTATTCGTATGCTTTTGTTTTCAATGACGCTTTAGGATTTCAATGGGTAGGCGGGAGGTTGGCGAGGACGGAGACTTTAGGGAGAGCGACCGCTTATCGACGGACCGGCTCTTCTACCTTCCTACTCCTCTGCCACTTCAAATTAAGGAAGTTTTTCGAGAGACCGATTCACGAGCATTGCTCGTATCCCTCCACTATCTCCCCGCTCGCTCTCGGCGCAGATAACCCACCTCCCTATAAACGACGAAAATACACGCCCATTTCGCCGCAAAAAGAAGGCCAACTTTTTTCTTTAACTATTAATCCACTAACGATGATGATTCTAGGAACATAAACTGTGCCTGACCAATGATATGGTTTTCAAGGATTTCCACTATATTTTACTTGAGGTTAAAATGAAATAATGATTGGAGCGTTGGCTATTACTATCACAAAAAATGTATAAAGCTTAATTAAGGGTGGAAATGAAATAAAACTTCAAATTAATTCCCCGCATTACTTGGTTAGCACGACACGTTTCAATGTTTGAACGCCCTCTCTTGAAGTTGATGTTGTTCCAACGTTGAAGCATACGTCGTGCTGACCAAATAATCAAATGAAATTTATGTGAAGCAAAATTTTCTTTACACCCTTGACGAGGAATTTCACAAATGTAAGGCTACTACAGTCAACTTAATTTTAAAGAATTGATATGGTGACTGATTATGAAGTATAGTATAATTAACTAAACTTATCTCTAGGTAGTCATTCATCCTTTAAAAACCCTATCAACAAATTTTTATTATGCAAAAACTTTTTATTATTATATGTATCATGCCACCAGACTTAATGCCTACTCACTATGCAATTAAGAAATAAAAATAAGTATATTCTAATTAATTAAATTTTATTCCCATAAGCTAATCAACCCCAAAGTTTAAGCACCGGATTGCTTTTGAAATTAAGTCTATTTTTCTTGTTTAATTATTATAACAATGAGATCACTAAGACCATATTGTACCCTAAGTTTTGCTCGACAGGTGATGTTGAAAGTCTATATGGTTCTAGAATATTACGTGGAGTAAGGTGATCGCACATTTCGGTTTTGGGGGCCATTGCCTTTCCGAGAAACTTCCGGAGTCCAAAATGCTACACAGCTTGCTATCACCTGGGGGAACCAGTCTCTCCCAGGCAACTATTTGAACCCAGAACTCTCCAGACAGTAGCCAACCCCTATTGTCCATTCTGCTACCGCGCCAACCATGGAATAATCCCAAAAAATGGTTATCCCAACGAAAGCAGAAAATAATATACATGGTAAAATAGAATATAGAAATAGTGAATAAACTTATACCTTCGACCGTCTGAAAATTTTGAAAATAATTATGTAAGATAAGACAGCTTTCACAGTAACATAATATAGTTTTGAAAAAATTAAATTAATCATCAGTGGTGGTAAGGTTAATACTAATAATAATGAAAATGAAAATAAAATCACTATTTCGGCAAGCAAAATTTCAATACCGATAAAGTAACTAAAGCTATCCCTGGTCTTTGACATAGATACAAATAAAATAATGAATATATTGTTGTTATTGACAGTAATGTAATACTAACCAGCTCCAGAAGAAAAAAATGTAACAAAAGGTACCTTATTACAACGACTACATCTATTTCAACCGTCAAAATATCATCGGTTCTAAGAAAAAAGTGATAGAATTCTTGTCCTTTCATTAGCCTAATGCCTAATATGTAAACATTTTGATATTGTTTTGCAAATAAATTATGTTATAATTTGTAAATACCTCGTAAGAAGCCGAAAAATATTTTAAATTATTTGGAAAAAAACCCGCACGTTTCACCAAATTTTCACTTTGACACAAACACAAAATCTTTCTCATACCAAAAATCCGAAGAAAATCATCTCTCACTGGCTTGGCTGAGAAAGACATTTTCTCTGAGAATGAAACAAACGAAGGAAGTCGCAGGATGTCTCACTTTTCTCGGATATGGAGCACTCATTAAGGGGACGGCGCTGTCGCCTCTCCCGTTTTCCAATCCAGCCGCGGAACTCCTTGCCATCTCCTTCGATACCCTAGACGACTTGAGAAGGGTTGAACTAAGTGCTAGTTAGCTTCCTCTTTAAGAGAGACGAGAGATCGCAACTGCAGTGGTCATTGGTTTCTTTTTTTAGGGTTTAAAAAAATAAATAATAGCCTACAGATGGAGAGTTTGAAGTGCTTTTTTTCTGGTTCATAATTACACGATAGTTGACGATCTTTAAACCAGCTACATATCCTGTTAGCTTTAATATTTTTCCATATCAATACTAGAATTTTTTTAATAAAAATTTATTTTTAATCTTTTAATGTTAAATTTAATTCTGGAAAATAACTTTGGAATGCCTTTTAATCTTATATTCGCATTTCATATTATATTTTATGACGCAAAGTTTCGATGAGAAGACATAAAAATTATTAGAAATGTTTAGCAATATATAGACATTATATTTCCAATTCTATCCATCTAATTACTTAAAAAATATGTTTTTTTAAATTTCATGTTGCTTTTCTGACTCTGTCTGTTGGCTTCGGTTGTCAATTACTGGATTAGGACAGTTCATTATGCGCTCAACTGATAGCACCATACCTACCCCCGAATAGGTATTGAGTTCAATCCACGGTAAACCTGATCTTCAAAGAACGGTGACGCAAATTATGACAAACTCTCCCTCTTGAATTATGACAAGCCCATTAAACAATTCAAACAATTAAACATAATCGTAATGCAGTGCAAAAATAACGAAGATTACATACCCTCGCAAAATGACCCTAGCCGTCGATGCACCCTAAACCCTAAATCTACTACTACATACTTAATGACGTTAGACTGAATGATCGATTAATTTATTAACATAAAAGAGGAATCTGACAACATCTACCTGCCGTATTACTTCTCCCTTATTTTAGTTGATACGGACTGCATTCTTTTATTCTGTGCATTTGACTGAACCTAAGCTGTTCCTTTTTGATCTGCGAATGGACCCGTAATTTTCTGAATTCTCTTCATTCCCATTCTCGAAGTTCCCTTCATAAAGCTATCTCCAATTGCCACATCAATTTCTTACATTCACCCGTAGACGGACGCATGCACCTTAACTATTAATTATTATTAATTAAGAAGAAAGGATTAACGTATCATACTTAATTTTCCTACAATCTAACGCATAGGTAACCTAAGAAGAGTTGGCGAATGAAGGAGTTTTTGTGGTAAAAACTGAATAGATGTAGGTTTATACTCATTTACCTGTTCTGAAACACCTACAATAGCTAGTGGAAAAACACATTTACAATTTTTTCGCTTAATTACGACGCCTAAGCTAACTTATAGAAATAGATTATATCTACCAAGCAGTACGACATATAAAATACTCTTATTTTAGAGTAAATCATAAGCATATAAAAATTGGAACAGAGTTAAATTTCGTGTTCAGAAACCTACACTGCAACTCAGAAACCATAATTGGGACAATTAAAGGATATCTAAAAGTCCTGTTTTTTATGAATTCCTATATTTTCATATTTCCGTATTATGATAGATTTACCATCGTCCCTTATCTTCATTTTTGTAAAATTTGAAGCCATAATATAATGCTGAAGTAATTTATTTCAAAACTCTGTTAATTAAAAAAACCATTACGACTTGTGGTATAGGTATTTCTTTCGTAGGTATATATTTCGAGGAGCTGTGGATAACGTATCACGTCTCATTGATAATTTTCCCAAGCCAGGATTTCCTAGAGAGCTGCTCATTAAACATTTCACACCTAAATCCACAAGGAAAAAATTCCTTCACTGTCGTGGAAAATGCATCTCCCTACGGTCTGTACAATTTTAGAGGGGTTTAAAATAAAATACCACTATCCATCGCTTTCTGTAGGCCTAGAAAAAAATCACATCTTTAGCAATGAAAGGAGCATTCAATGTAAAACAAAGATCACCCAGCCGGGGTCCTAAGTCACGAGATGGTATCCGTCTTTGAAGCCTCTCGCTGAATGGTTGGAGACGAGACTCCCTGCTGCGCCATTATGATCCTCCCAGAATAGGGTTAGAGGAATAGCGGGGCGGAGATGAAGGGGTCCAGATGCGGACCCGACCGGCGGCGTGGGTAGAGGAAATTCGGAAGTCCTCGACGGGCTTATGGGACTGCGAACTTGTGGGAGATGTTGTCGGGTGGATTGTATTGGGAAGGATGGAGGTTGAACCACTTGAAGGTTCCGTAGGGGAACGCACCCGATAGGAGGTGCGATCATAGTTTGAGGGAAGAGAGAGAGGGTAGGGGGGGGTAGAGGACAGAAGGACCTGATTTCTGGGATCGGTCGGTGCTAAGGCGAAGGTGAGGCGGG
>LYUA01001383.1:56603-66808 GCA_002093875.1 Calopteryx splendens | reverse complement strand
CCCTGTGCCTTCCCTTTATTCTCCTCCACAGCTGCTCGATCTTAAATCAATTCCCCCTTAACCCGGTTCCACTCGCAGCATCCCCTCCACCCACATTGCCTCCCCTCCTCTCGACCTCCCTCCTCTCGTCTCCGCCCTCTCCTTTAACCTTATATCCACCCCTCTCTCTCCCCCTTAGCTTTTCATTCCGTCCTCGATTCGGACACATAATCTCCCCCACCGTAAAACACTCTTGCTACACCCTCTGTCTCGTCCTGAACCGTCATACAAAAATCACCCGGTTTACACTGAGCCCAGGAGTATCGGGCTTACCCCCACTTCTCCTTAAAACCCCTCCTCCGAAACACACTCTTTACCCCAGGTCGTTATTCATCTCGCGCTGATCGGGAAGAAAATGACCTCGTTTAAAATTTAATGGAATGCTGCAACGAGGTCAAATTCTATCGCGTGTAGACTGTTGAACCACGGCTCCTCGATTACTCTTTCCCTAACTACTCTTTCCCTCGATGCTTTCCTCCTCTTCTCCCGTCCACGTACCCTTGGGTTCCATTTTCGCGCACGAATGACGAATAAAATGAGTAGATTCCGTGCGGTCTCCTCGAGCAAGGAACGTTTCCTACTCTGTCGATAATTAACAGGACCCACGACACAATCCCCGGCTTTAGAAAAATATAGCACACCCGTGGAGCTTACAGCTCATGCCTCCCATTCCCGTAGCTGGTGAAATGAAGCTGAAAACTGCAATCTCCAAGGGAAAATACGAATCATCATCCGGAAATTGGACACTGGGGAAATATTTAAATTCCCTGGCGAGTTCCGTGAGGTGTGCGGTGAAATAATCGACTAGAGAGCTCTGAAGAGGACTCCCGCGGAACATATCCGCTCCGGCCCGGCCATTAAAAAAAAAGAGAAAACTTTATCAAGCAGCTTCCGCGTCCCATAAATGACATCACACTTCGGAAATTTCATTTTCATGCGTCCCGTGTGGATTTCAATTCTGACGCCAAGCAGTCAGTCGCCGATGGTGGAATTGGGGGAAGAATGATGTTTTGCAAAATAAAAAGAGAAAATCAAAGCGGAATGAAAACAATAATGGAAACTCTCACCCACGTATTCTTGGTATTACATACTTGAATATTATTCGTCCACAGTTCGTTATTTGTGCTCGCGCGGAATAATTTCCAATGTTTTTTTGGAGAGCAACATCTCAATGAACTCTGCGGTTTCACTGGAGCGTGGTAATCATCCCGAGTACTGAATACTTCAATAACCACGAAAAAAAACCCCGCCCTTTTCACATGTGTGCGAGCGAAGTTTGCGGTTGATGGGATCCCGGAAACAATGGCGTGGTGAAAAACTTACGCGTAGGATAACTACGAATTTTAGTTTCTCGTACGGAATGTTGATTTCTTAGTTGGCTAGTCAATAATTGCGAGTATCTTTTCCTTTCCTAGAGTAGGATATGTAGAGGATGCAAATATTTTTAAGTGAGTACGGAACAAGCGGACTGGGTAAAATGATATTTCCTAAGATGTTTTTTATACAAGTGAAATTAGGTTTACCAAATTTCCTTAGAATAATTTAACGCTAACATTTTGTGGAGTACAGGAGATAAAAAATGAGTTTCAAGGTAAATTAAGTAGGTATCATAAGCAGCAAATATTCGTCTCTTTCCCGTAGCATCACTATGGGAAAGAACCTGCTAGATGAAATTTCGACCAAGCTCTTACGCAGTAAAGGATTTAACCAGATATCCGAAAAATTCACAACGAAAAAATCGTTCACCTGAGTCGAGACTCGACCCCGGATCATTAAATTGTGATTTTTTTTCATATGTATGCACAGGTGCTGGTGACTACGGTAAATTAATTGTCACGGCATTCCCCGCAGTCCTTTAAACAGATTTTCAATAAAGACAAAAACCTAAATTTCTAGACACGACGTTGCACGCAAAATACCGATCACATCGTGACAAGCGTAACTGTTGGTGATAAGCGGAAAACGTGTAGCACATGTAAAAAAAATTGACTTTATATCTTGAATGACTGTTGGAAGAATGACCTGAAGCGGACACACATAAAAACCCCGAGTCATAATGCATTACGTTTTAACTTAGGACCAAAGAAAGAAAAAAAATTGAATGAAATATACTAGAAGACAATCGTAAAATCATTTTCACCAAACTAAAAATAAATTAACATAGGTCACAAAACGGTGCCTATTGCGGGACTACAGGGAAAGGAACTGGACTGGCGTGTGAATTTCACAAGCCGGTGAGGTTAGTACTGCGTGAGCTCTACCCTCACCTACCAAACCGACCTTCGGGTTTTTGATTGCGGAAATTTAAATAGACGAAGAACAAACTCCCACAGTTGTTTTCATTTATTGTCATTACGGTCACGAAGATTTTCTTATCTTTTTATCCTGGTAGATTATTTTTTATTTGTAGTTATAATTTTCTTTTCCACTCGCTGATTTCCAGGAGAGTTGAAATTGCTCCAACCAGTGTAGCTGCAATACTGATCATGCATACAATTTTAATTGCTTGATATAGTGTACTTTTATCTTAATACTACGACTAGGAGAAATTATCTGCATTACTTGAAGACCCGGTTATCCGAACACGAGTCGGCAAAATAAAAAAAAAACATGAATAGCTGAAATATATTACCATTTGATCGATAAAACGAAGGTCGCAATGAAATATTATCATGTGTATGACATATTTTTTCTCAGTTTGGCAGAAGAAAAACGGCAAGAAAATTTAATTTTTTCTTGTCGCAGACCGATATTCGTATGAAGCAGGTTCTGAATGCGGATACGGCAACGTAAAACAGATCGCACTTTGTCAGCAATTACTAGTATTTATTATTTCATACCTATTGGAGATGTGGAACATATTGCAAGAATAAAATGAATCAAAGAACCAGCGGAGCGGTAGCGTGTGTATTTGGAACGTGGGTGCGCCGCGTTGTTGCACACTGGCTTGAGGGTGATCTCAGGCGAAGTCAGCCTCGCCAGCAGATGCCGTTGCATTATCTATAAGGCGAGTAGGGACTCGTGTGTGCTGATGTTTGTGGGCTTTGGACTCCCGATAGCCATCTCAAAGGAATTCAAATATTGATAAATCGCCTTCATCAAATGAAATGAGACCCTCGGATCGGGTGATGCACGTGGGTGTTTTAGTGTTGTATTTACCGTAACATGGAAAAACTACAAAAATGTACTCGGGACTGTGTTAAATAAATATAGAGCCAGTTTTTATTAACTTTAATTCATTTATAGTCCCTCTGGAGGAAAAATATAAAGTGATAATTACTCTTAGATTCTGAATGAGTTAATGTCAGGGCGAGAAAAATGGGGTAGGAAGGGAATTATTAAGTTTATGCAAACGTAGGGCAACTTACCACATGATATGAGTGTTTTCATGCTGTTAAGAGATTTGAAGGGAGTTTCTCTGGCTATTTTATTTACAAGATGGGTAGCTGGGACGTTACTTGTTGGTGGTGGGATAGAGAGACTGAGTTGCCATTAATTGAGTGGAATCGTGAGGAGAATAGAAAAATCTGATTTTTAAACATGGGGAAGTGCACAAAAGAAGTTAGGTCTTTATTATGTTTTGGTTAGAAAGGATAATCAAATGAAGGTATTGAATGGAATACGAGGAGCAATAGAGAAGAGAGTGAAAAAGACCAGAAAATATGCGAAGAGGAGTGACGCTATTGCTTAGGCAGAAACTGAGGGCCTTTGGAGGTGGAATATTCTTGCTTCTATTTTTCTAGTTATTATACTTAAACAAGCATCAGTTTAACTTTTTGGAATATACACACATATTGCACACATTCTATGATATGGATGACAGCACCCTTATATAGATACATTGCTGCTTTGGCGTTAATTTTATCGGAAGGGGAAGAATATAGGTAGGTACATATTATCAATGAATGTATAGGAAAATCATCATCCTCAAAACATTCCGGTGAATAATGCTATTACTTTACCGATTTCCCGTATTGAATTAATGGTACTAATATGTGAATACAAAGAA
Source organism: Calopteryx splendens (assembly GCA_002093875.1). Taxonomy (NCBI): domain Eukaryota; kingdom Metazoa; phylum Arthropoda; class Insecta; order Odonata; family Calopterygidae; genus Calopteryx; species Calopteryx splendens. The sequence goes on along the minus strand of LYUA01001383.1, from coordinate 62,760 downwards.
ATTCATAGACTACAAATATTGATACCAGTCAGATTATTGCAGCAAAGTTAATTGTAAACACCTTTCATTTTTACATTTTACGATGAATTAAAGTTCAAATATCTCCATTTCTGGGGTAGATATTTTTTGGTTTGTACTTCATAAAGATCCATTGGTGTTACTGGGCCATTTCGAAAGTTAGTTTTTCAGAGATTTACTGGAATCTCATTCGGAGATGGAGAATTTCGATTTAATGCTTAATTAATAAACATTATCTTATCCTTGTAATCATGGTAAATAAATGTAAATTCTAATAAAATACGGTTTATAAATAAAATTCAGTGCTAACAGATAGTAATAGGGTTTTAATTAATTTAATTAATTTTAATAAACTGAAATAAATATCCTAGTAATAACTTTAACGGAATCACCCACTGATTTGCAGAAAGATGCGAAACTTTCACTGCATAAAAATGTATTCACTTGCGTCGGGATCCCAGTCTAGAGGAATGATTGTTACGCTTTGAAATTCTGGCACTAGTAGGAGTAAGTTTTCTCAGCTGCACAAAATTTTTTATTCACAACATTTATTCTGCGAAATTTAAACTTTATGTTACTACGTTAGCTTAATCTATAATTTATGTGGTAGCAGTCTCATTGATATGAGTCCAGTAATGCTTCAGCGGCAGCCTTTGAAAGAAGAACCACGTTCAGCTCGCCTACGGAAACGATGGAGGCAGTACACTGCATTGGATTTCTGCTTTCGCCTGAACAAATCGAAAGCCAATGCCTATGCAATCCTAGATGGTGAGTCTATTCTTCCCTATAACACAGCTAGAATGTTGCTTAAAATGCTAGAAGAGGGAATAAAATATATTTCAAAGGAAGGACCTGGAGCTCCAATCATTGCTATTCCGGAAGGTTGCAAATACCATTCTTACTCAAGTGTTGGTAACAGAAAAATTGCTCATGGTTCATTTTTGCGCGGTTGGTTTCGAGACTGCACATGCATATACGAACAAAAAGACGTTCCGTTCGGATTTTTTCTCAGTTGAATTTGATATTACAGGAAGATGAGAAGTTTCTATCCCAAGTTATCGCTGCTAAATAAAACGTGCCTACAACATTTTGATACTGAGAGCAAACAACAGATATCTGTGTGAATATCTCCGGCTTCACCAACACCAAAAAAAGCCTGAGTGTCCTGCTGGGAAAGTTATGATCCTACCTATCATTTTTTAATATTCAGGATATGTTGTTTCAGTATTTCGCACAATGACTCACAACTGTGAATGAAGCTTACTTCAGGAATGAGCTGAAAAGATGACTTTTTCCTCTTACCCTATGTGAAGAAACACATCGGAAAGCGAACCATCGCTTTAGGCGCACTGAGTTTGTTTCAACGTTTAACGGCTGCTGCTGACGTAATACCGGAGTCATGTCAATTTATCCTGTATCACACATACATTACGCATTATGTAAACATTAAAACATAAAATTACATTTTTGCACTATAAATTATGGAAACACAAAATATATGATCGTCCTTTGTTGAACAGTTCTATTCCTATAGGTACCTATTGTAGGCAAAAGTATTGGAAAATCATGCAAAGGAGGCCTGCCTTGCTCCGTAGAGCAAAAAGGGAGACACATAAACTATTTCTAGGGTGGAAGGTTCACGGGTGCCTTATAGAAAGACGTAGGTGAGGAATTTTCCCAACTCATTATTTCCGGTAGGATCGGCGATCCAGCAGCACTACGCCGACTTCAACCTTGAGCTCGTGAGCGAGCGAAGGGCTCCGGGTCATCGTCAAAACTTTGGTGCGATCGGTTGACGGAACAAAGGGCTATTTCGCAACCAATTGGTCCGTCCCTTCGACACTGTATCCCGCGCCTCGAGGTTTACACGCCGGCTATCTTTTTGGACGCAGGAAACACCTATCACGGATATTTCTGGTATTTTATCGCAATCAATGCCAAAAATTCGAATTTCCTGAAGAGAGCAACGTTTGCAAGTTTTGCAATTTTTCACCCTGCGTTAAAATGAGTGACGATGTCACGCAAGATACAAAGATCGGCGATCGTGTTTTCGATACGCATCGCGTAAACTGACGATAACGATGACGCGTTTGGAAGATTATTGATAGTGCTCCTGGTTTTGAATCTCTCTCAGGGAATTCATTCAATGTGAATTTTCAAAACTTTTGGTCTCCATTTTAGCCAATCTTATTGAATTCATTAGGAAAAAACCTACATATTTAATGATATTTAAGCGGAATAAATAAGCATGAACAGATTAGCTAGCTCTTGAGAAGGTAGGTGGGGTAAGGATATAGCTGAGAGAGAGACGTACAGTGTCATTTGATGCTTTGCAGTTTTGGACATAAGTTACTTTTTGTCTCGAAGCATGATTTCATGCCCGGTTTCCACGACCATTGTATGCACTGACTTAACTAAATGGCACGCTTTCCCATCCCGCATTACCATCGTAACTCAATACTCCCCTACTTAATAATTTGGGCAGCATTAATCCCACCTCCAACAGTGAAAAGAACGTAGCTAATCTGAGATGTTAGTGGGACCCATTAATATTTCATGTTTTATGGTTTCTGCAGTTTTTCTTTTTAATTGAATGAAAATGAAACTTTTTATGCGTAAATCTGCCTTTCATTATTAATTCCGTAAGTGTAGGCTTGCAAAATGAAAATAAATGCGAGTGAATGACCACGATTTACCACCAACCAAATCTGGGAGATAACTGGGACTGGAGTAACACCAAGTAAACTATGATATTAATTACATTTTACATTTCTTTTAAATTAAAACGAGATAAGTATCGCTTTCAAAGTGAATGACTTCATAAGTGTGGGACACGTAAATAACACCGCACTGACGGTCATTTCAACCAATCTTCCGAGCAAAACTTTCGCGTCTTCTTCCTTCGTCCCACTCCCCTCTCTCCCCGAACCCTTTTCTTTTTCAGTTCCGCAGTCGCCCTCCCATCTCTCACTTCCGGCTAAGGTTCGGCGTGCGTGAAGCAAACCTTTCTTTTCGAGAAACGGAAGGAAACAGGGGAGTGGCCGGAAGGGTTGGGGGAGGGAAGGGGAGGGGGAAAAAAATAACGGAACTGAAACCAGCCGGGCAAGCGAGGGCTTCTAAGAGGGAAGGAGGAGTTTAAGGATTGCAAGATAGATTAGCCGGCGCTGCAAAAATCACGTGATATATTCGCTTCCAACTTCGCCCCTTGTCTCTTCTATCACCCCGTATACAACCATGAAGAAATGTTTGGAGTGCAAAACAACAAGTGTTTAATCACGACTCGGACGCGACACTGGCAGTGGCGAAAATAGCCGAAGGCATAGTCATGTCCATCCAGAACCGTTGAAAGTTTGAATTAGAACGGTAAAATGACGATTGACATTACAGTTCTCCAAGCTTTCTCTGCACCGAAATTTCGATCATTTCAGTATTTCGAAGCACATCACCCTCCGCAGGCGTATTCGCATACTTATCGAACACACAAATGGCTATGCGATACAACGGCATTCCAGTACAGAGTCCTCCTTTGTCTTTAAAAAAATATATCTAAATGCCATACTTAGATAAAGTGTACTGCCAATATCGCTTACAGTACCTGAATTATATCATCAAATCATTTGCTCATCTTTTTCGAGGAATGACGCAATTGAATTAAATGCCGCACATTACAATTTTCTATTGCAGCATAACGTTCGTTGATCTCACCGGAAAACATGGTGACTGAACGTCACATAGTTGTGTGTGTCGCTGCATTGTGGTCGATGAAGCCGCTATATCTCGCAGTCCTCAGATAGCGATTGGTCAAAACGATGCGCTCCCGGCGCCGGCGTTTTTATCCGCTCGATAGGAACTTTCCTCCAATCCGACACGTTTAATTCCCACGGCTGTTAAAAGCGAAGCGCTGGTGGGGGTGGGTGGGGTGAGTGAGGATAAGGGTGGGGCGTGGGAGAGGTAGGGTGCATCAAGCATGATAACCGAGGACACCGTGCATAGGGAGGGTACAAAAGGGTTTCCAACTTGTTTCGGATCTTGTCGCTGGATTGGAGAGAAACACATGAATCACCCGCCCTTCCCCTGGGGATGGGGTGGGTCTCAAGCTGCCGGGAACACACAATGGAACTGTAGTGAAAACAGTCGAGAAGGATAAAGAATCACGTAAGGATGAAAACGTAATCTAAATGAGCATCAAGGCTGAGTTAATATTTTTTGCCCCGTTTTTTTATGCTACCGGTTCGAGCCAACCATTCAGCTGTTCTTCCCGTTGAAATTAAACAAAAAAATCAACACGGCATAGGGTAAAAAAACTGATGTGTAAGCTATATACCTAAGCCAATTGACATATTTAGAAATAGATTTTTAGAAGTAAACAAAAATATACTTTATCATGCATCCACTAGTTACTTACTACAATTTTCGCAAATAATTACTGTGCAGCCGAGTAGATATTGATGGCGGGAATAGTAAGCTAAGTAGAAACTAATGACCAATTGCAAGGTAGTATTTTAATTTCTGAACTTAACGAAAAAATTACGCCGTCCCAGTTATTAACGGATTATCCTTAGGCTAATAGAGGTTTTCATGCCGAAACGATATCAATAGGTACGTATGAAACTGTCCTTAACGGGTATAGTGTGAACTTTCTCCTTCTCAAAATTAATTAATTCCTTCTTCAGTTCTTCATATTTCTACCTGATTTCAAACCGTCCAAAAATCTTATCTTCTTTCTTTTTCCTCACTGACCTTACAATCTAATTTCTACCACGGGATTGACAATTCACCGCCTCCTAAATTCACCTCAAATCGGGATTTTCCTTCAAATTTCAAGTGTCGTTTTCCTTCCCATGGCATATTTATAACTTCATTGTAGTCTTACTTAGTCATAATTTATAGCTTAATTGTAGTATTTTCATTTAGCCAACGTAATTCTTTTAATTTCCGCATAAATACGCAAATTGTATTCCAAATGCTTCCCAAATACGTAAACTTCACCATCTGCTTTAGTTTATCCCCTCCTACTTAAATATTTCACATTTTCTTCTTGAGGATTTCCTTGAATTTGTTACCATCGATCTTTATGCCGTACTTCTCGCATTAGTCTTGGATATTACTTGAGAATAACTAAATGTCCATGGAGAGACAAGATAGACGCAAAAAAGCAAAGCTAGCAAAAAATTGCCAAAACACACGGTTTCTGGTGTATTTGATTGTTATGGATGCTGATTAACAAAAATCACTTATGTATTCGATGATTACTTTATGCATTTATTATTGCTCTTAGTGTTGTTAGTGTACAAAACTAACAGTTCCTCTCTCCGAAGTGGAGCAGAGGTGTATTCTTTTAGTTTGCGATGTACATTTTAAAGAATGCCCGTCGTGATATTTGAAGAATTTTTATTATATTCTGACACACCTTCACAACATCACATATACCTACCTATATCAAACCATACGGAGCCACTCAATCGTGATTTGAGTATAATCAACCTTATCTGATGCTGGTAGGAACTATGTTTTAAAAGAGTCCATCTAGCATATTGTCTTCATTAGATATGCTGTTAAGGTATGTAAAACAGTATGTAAATATCAATGATCTATGTTTTTAGCTTGTCAAGAGTGAATGGAAGCATTCAATGATATCTTATTTTAATATTATTCTCACTCTTTATTGTAAATAAATATTACACTAAATTTGATATAATTGATTAATAAACTATTTCGATTAGCCTCTGCTCCACGATCCAATTCAGGAAGTGATTTTACAACAGAATATTTCAAAAGAGAGTTTCAATCACGTGCACATTTAAATCAAATCAATATAAGTGACAAAGAAGGAACTATTAGGTTTTTTCTCTCACCATAACTTGCAGATATACATAGCAGGACTGCGGCCCATGAGGTAATTTTAATCACGCCTGTGGCAAAAGTATATCTTAATGCAATGAAAAATGTTATTCGTGGAGTTCCAAAGAATTGGCTTGTGAAAACAAAAGGGTGGAACGAGTGCAAACATTTGCGTGGCAGGGAAGTCGGGAGAAAAAGGTGGGCGTAAAAACGCAGTCATGACGGGGGGCCACGGGAATCAAAAACAACAAAACGAGCCGCGAGGAACCAGCATTCAGCTCGTCAACTCCGTGCGTGT
>LYUA01001382.1:123127-141035 GCA_002093875.1 Calopteryx splendens | reverse complement strand
GAATAAACCGAAGTCATCTATGGATAATTTTATTGCTCATTATTGATATAATGCTAGTAATTCTCTTCTCTTCTAACTTTAAAAATCTCTTGACGATTTATTTAAAATATAATCATGCCTTTTATAAATTTTTCAATGATTTGAAGCTAAATTTAGAGGTTTCTCAAGGGCTGCATTTTAGCCGTCACCATCCAGTCATGCGGTAAGATGAGCATTATGTGTATCGCATTGTTTTCTTTTTAGTATATTATGCTTCCTATACTATAGTCTAGTCAAATGGTTTGAACACATGATGAGACATGATGGATTCGTCAGAATCATAATCGAAGTGAAAGTCTCACGAGGAAGGCTAAGGGCAAAATAAATATGTAGGCAAAATAAAGAGGGAACTTATGAAGACCTACTGTGGAATAAGGGAATTGATTTGGGATAAGGAAGAATTGAGGTCTGCATTCAAAACTTAATCCTATTGATCAAACTATTTGGTATCTAAAAGAAAGGTAATCGTTCAAAATATTTCATCATGACTGTCAAAATAAAAGAAATCTCTGTTGTGACATGCTTGTAATGTTTAAGCCGAAATTCAGTTACCTGAAAATGATTACCACCGTCCAATTATCTTTCCCGCTACGAGTATATTGCAACTAACATTTTAGCAGTTGCTTTCCTGAACGCATATTTTAGAGCAACGCGGCTTCCCATAGTAATTCCATTATAATTAATATACACTCAATCCCTCGCAACTTTCTGTTTTTTTGTCCCCTCTCCCTCTTTCTAGTGGAAGTAGTTACTACAGGAAGCGTCGGATGACTCCATCATTTATTAAGTGAACGTTGTTAGGAATCCGTTTAAAGAAATAAATGAATGGAAGCATTGTTTTGCACACGACATTTGTTTGAGCCTGCTCTATGTAAATAAGTTCAACTGTTCATAGTTCATGCTTTATCCTGTAGATGATGTTCGGTGCTCGAAGAATTCTCGACAAGAGGACCTCCCAGTAACCAAAATATAATTTTAAAACAGGTCTCAATTAGGATGTAATTCATGACAACGATATGGAAAGATAATTCTTTAAATAACCCAATGTCATTTTTCCCATTCTGGAAGTTGACGTCCAAAACAGAAATGAAAATGTAATGTGATATTTAAAGAAGTATATATGCTCAAATATTACTGTTATTGATACCATGAGCATTATTTTATATTTTCATAGTTAAATATCTTCCATTTACAACCCGATAGAAATCCCAATTCGGTATTTTGAATCTAAGCACTAAAATTCAGTATGAAATAATATAATGCGATCCACGCTATAAATACGCAACTATTCTAGTACTATAGATATATGTACCTATGTATTAATAGCGAAGTATACTGAAAGGCGATGGCTTGTTGAAGACGGTGGTGGAGGAGAAAATGTGAGGTAGAGAGAGGGAGGCATTTTGGATGAAATGAAGGGAGGCAGAAAATACGCGGAAATGAAGAAAGGGTTATCGTAAGGTTGTTTCCATCCGATATATTTGCCCTATCCTGTAGATTGCTGTTGAAAAAATGTATTATTAACCAGTAACATTCAAGTTGGTAAGTAAAGGAGGTTGCCTGGAAAATGTTTACATTTTTTAGGCATGAAAATCATTGGCCTCGCAAAAATTCATTTTTTATTTAAGATGTTAAACCTAGTAAGAATAACTTGACAACATATTTTATTGAATTATGTTAATATTTTCTACGCCCAGGAATATTTAATTAGTTTTTTTCCCCCATTTCTCAGTTGAGCACCTATGCCATCTTTTTCTGGTATTGTCCTTTTTAATAACCCCACAATGTATTCGCTAAGGCCCGTACCGAGAGTTGAGTGTCTAAGGTCGCCTTTGACCTTAATCACCGTGATCGCACCTATTTCGTAGCAAGAGTCGGTTAAGAGAGCGTTTGACCTTCGTTTGGCGAAGGGAGCCTTCGCTAATCGTATGTAGCTTGTGAAGGCACCTTTGTAGCCGAAGGCTCCCTTTTTACAACAAAGGAAGCCTACCGACTCTTGTACAGAATTCGTACCTTCGCGAAACGTAGGAACGACTCTCGGTACGGGCCTAAGGCTCTTCATTCTTATTTTATGTTGCATAAAATCTTGATACTTGTACTTATCTTCATCTGTGCCAAGATATTGTCACGGACTAAAGCAAAAGTAAACACAAAAAACACTGAAATAAAATGGGTGAAAACCATTTTAATGGAAAAATAAAAATATTAATACTTTTGTAGCTATAATTATTTGTATTCCAAGTCATAAATCCATTCACGCCAATAGTCGGATACCCTACAAACAAATGTGACTGCTAGTAGACTTGATTTAATTATTCACATTTACATGGCACATATAACACACACCCGATAACTAGAATATTCGGTTGTACCTAACCTGATCATTCTATCAATTAACCCTGCCTCCAATATTTCCAAAATTTTATGTAAGTGGTTAAAATAGTTTTAAATGAAAATTTACGTTCTACATTCATCCCCCTTTCCAAACTTTTGACAACAGTAAATTTACCGTCCTAATTTTGGTCAAAGTTGCGCATATTTTAGTCATTATGGGGTGCGGAGAAGTGAAGCATAATTTTGTATTGGCATAACTTTTCGCTTTATAAGGCGCAAATTATTTCGCTCGTGTAACATCACGGCGTGTTTCAGCATTTGCTGGTAGTGGGTCAAGCAAAGGTCAGGTGGCCACAGTGGCGCAAAATGAAGACGACCGAGAGGTAGTTACCTATTTAGAGCAGTTGCTGCATGAGGCACTCGCTAACAATGTCACCGCCGAAGTCACAAGGTACTTTCAAGTCCACTTGCATGTTTTCCCCTAATTAAAGTGCTGTGTTGACTTGTGAAACTTCTATTATGGCCATCGAGGCTTCCCGAGTTCCCTCTTGACAATTGTCGAGATTTCCATGTAGTCCTTCACTCTATCAGCCTTATTTTTCCCTGTCAGCCGATGATTAATCTCGCACCAGCGATCGTTATAAATGCAACTTATTCACGCCCCAGGGAAATAGCAAACTTTTGTTTCTCTTCACTCGTCAAAGGGATAATTGGTATTGCTCTTATTCGGTCTGGCTGACAGAGGATATTTGCTAAACTACGTCCATGAAATGTGGTCCCAACATAATTCAATTAGGTAAGTTGAATTTCATCGCAAAATAATTGACACGATTTCATTGAAAGAAATATTTGGAGGGGGATTCCGAGGATATGCGCTGGTCATTTACATATTACAAATATCTTTCTATTGGAAAATTCTTGTCATCCACTTTGATCGTATTCTAAATTTCTCTAGTTCTTTCATCACTTTTTAAGTTATTTGTTATTTAATGAAAAATATATTATATTTTGTTCCTCATGATTTCATTGTTACATAAAATTGAGAGAGATGGGCGCTTGGTTTTAATGCTAATATTACAACTATTTTCTGTAGAGAGTATGATAAACGCTTGTGATACCATTGCTGAAAAATATTTAAACGTCATCTTTACCTATGAACTTCAATCTTGACTCTACTGATCTACTCCAGCGTGTATTCCAGTTAATATAAAATTATGTTCCAATTCTATCGAAAAGGCCAACTTACTTATTTAAAATTATTTATGCTAAAAAAATCGCTGCTAAAAAGGAAAAGTTTGCATCTTAACTAATTTTAGTAACAGTCATTGACTGTGTATTAGTAAACGAGGATTTCAGGCAATGCCAACATTTTTTAAATATCTTTTAAAAAAGATGCATACCATTTCACTGGTTCATTGGACTTTTTTTACCTCTGCCAAAGATGCACAAACACTTTAGAGCAAAAAATTAGAATTTTTACTGGAGCATCAGACAACAAAATTCCTTTGACATAATGGAACCATTTTACATCGAACTTGGGTACTAAACTACGGATGAAATACAATATAAAAGATACAAAAAGCGAAGTAGAGAAAAACATTAGCAAACTAAATTTTCTTTGGGGAATTAAACCTCAGAAAACATTGGATTAAAAAAAAACGTTTTCTCTTTTAATGCGGCTTTTACTTCCCAGTCACAAAAACTCCACTTTTTCCAATTGGCCGATCGTGGAGGTAGGCAAGATCCCAGAGTATGAAAAGTGGGTTGGAATAATTGGGTCAGCGTACCACTTCGGGTGTAGACGATGTGATATACCTAAAAGATATTTTCCGCGGTTTAATCGTTTAAAAAGAATTATAATACGTGTATACATATTTTAACGCTCCCCATTCAAGAATATATTTTGTATAAAACTATGCGTTTCCACCTAGATTTACGCTACAACATTTTTATAATTTCAAGTATTCATTTGTTTTTAATTTAAAGTCTTTATTTAGCGCAACGTGAAGTACAAATGGGTATGACAAAAGAAAGGTATGAAACTAAGACAAGATTGTTGTCATACCAATTCATAATAATATAACACAGACAATAATTTAGGCTGACATTGGAGGAAAGAGTTGCAAAAAAATGAAAATTTCTCTGTAGGACATTAAAGAATGAAATGAAAACAAACCGAAGTAGAACTGAATGAAATCTGAATTGATCTTAAAGATGGAAGATGCAAAGGATATGCGAACGCTTTAGTGCATGCGACGGCAACATAGTTTGCGCTGAGCGGCAAGGTAATTTACAATTATCATGTGACTTTCGAGAATAAGTTTTCACACTCAACTGATTTAAATTTCATAACCGTGAACCATTTTATCTACCATCCTAATCATTTTCTGCTCCGCTGAAACCTTTTTTTCACCCCATGACCTGGCTTAAAATATATTCTACATTTGGCCCAGTGCGATTTTAATAAGCATAAATTATGAAGATGGTAAATTACGTAAATATATCTAGTATCCTGCTTTTGAAGAGCAAAAATTCCCCCATGCATAAGTAGCCTCTGTCTTTCCGCTACATAAAAACGCCTTAAGCCGATAGAGGCATAAATTGTTCCTGTGGAAATTAATGGTCGCCACCTTTTCGCGGTAAACACGCTCTCTACTTAATCCCGTGAGCTGACCCAACCTTAATTCAAACACAAATAAATCATTCCACACTCGCAATTATTTGACCAAAATAAAAAAAATATTAGCACATAAAATTAAAACCAAAACTCCTTAGGGCGCTTAATTTCTTGGTGATTGAGTCAAATATCTATTCTTTACAATTAATATAATTTGTTTGGGGACCTTTTGAATACTAACAGTTCAGGATATATAATCGAACGAAGAAGCTACATATAATGCCCTAGATTCTTTTCATTTTGCATATTTCCGAATAGGCAATTCTTGCAACAAGAGAATCACTCTGTTTACTGGAGAATTTAAAAGAAATATCACTGGCATTAAAAGGATAAAAAATGACGAATGAACTCTAAAAGATATATGCGTTGTTCGTTTCCGCTTGGGCTTAAGAGATTAAAAGAATTCTCATTTCAATTTATGCTCACGTTTCTGTAGTTGGCTTTAAGGAATAGAATGCACCATCAATCCATGTCATGGCATCCTTGTTCTTTCTATTCTAATTAAAATATTTTAAAAATATTTCCTTTAAAATGGCGAAAGTCATTGCCGCGATAGAGTAAAGAAAATATGAGTTAAAACACTTCATCATTTTTAGGAGGTTTTTAAGAAATTTTTTCTAAGAAATTTTATGAAGGATAAAGAAAAAACTATTACTTAACTATATTTGGCGAACTAGGGGCAAAAACACATTAAAACACAGCAGTCGGATTCCTAAGAGAGTAGGGTAAATACATTCCAAGAAGAAAAAGGATTATTCAGAAAAGAGCCATAAGAAAGCTAAAATTTTCTTTGCTGTCATTTCATGGGATATATTACATGAAATGATCTTAATTATTTTCGAATAATCGGGCACCTCAAAATGATTCGTTCACCCACACCAGTTACAAGCCTTGCGAATAGGTATATTTTTATAAACCGTTTTTCTAAAGCTATTGACACAATAGGGTCGCGGTAGTCCAGTGGGTTGAGCGCTGATCTACTAACTGGTGAGTCCGGGTTCGATTCCTGGTGTCGCCTCTGGGCACCTTCAGCTTCACTCAAGCTGTGTACCATTTTCTTGGGTACCATGTCATCTTGGGAAATCACAGGTGGTAGGGGGAAAGTAACTGGCCCCCCTACCCTGATGTGTGCATTTCACAAGCCGTGCAAGGCTTAGTACAGGGTGACCTCTACCCTCACCTACCCCAAACCGATTTTCGGGCTGATTACTGTAATGATGATAGGCACAATATTGCTTAGTTAATAGTCAAAAATACTTTAATATTAGGGCTATTACTGACCCTGGTGTCAGGTTCCTAGACATTCGCTTTGAATTTGTGAATCGCTGAAAGAGTACATTGAGTTCCAAGATAAGTGGCATGATCTTTTCAACTGATGCAACTACGTCATAATAAAATTGTAATGATCAGCTTAGAAAACTATATTAAACTTGAAATTTATTTTAATGAACTAAATAAGAAAGTGAATTTTACAGTGTCAACCGTTTTTAAGCCATATAATGGTGGGATTTTTATCGGAAGCATGAAGTACTTAGTACAGTGGTTGTTTCAAAACTTCATGTAACTCATACTGTTGTGTTTCACTTGGATTTGCCACGTAATTTAATGATTAATACATATCCTTACTCTGTTCTGTTTACATAGGTAATTATTATGTATTTCATTATTACTATCCCGAAAAAAATCAGCATAATACGCGAGTCTTATTTCTCTCAAAATCGGAAAAGAATTAGGAAATATTTATCCTGGAAAAGCGAAATATTTCTAGATTAGATTCTGAATCTGCGTGGTAGATCGCATAGTAGATTAGAGAGATAGTATTTGGAAATACGTGCAGGGTGTCGGAAAAATTAAATTTAAAGAAAATTACATTCCTTCCCATCAAACATTTTCATTGCACCTGGAGTAAGCCCCTGCCACAACCCAATTGACAGTGATGGTCAATAGTGTATCATATGGCAATGTAAATTTTCCTACGCCATGAGAACGAAACATTATTCAGCAATTCATAAATATTTCTGAGCCCTCCTTCGTTTTCACCTTCAATTTTCCTTCCGCTCAGCCACTAACGAACTTTCAAAAACAACCCAGGACCCTCCTTTCCCACTTTTTTTGGCAGAGCGCTTGAAGTCTGTGAAATGACACTTTCCTAAATGAAAACGTTGCTAAATCATAAACCAAAAATTAGAAAGCATCCGTTATGTATCAGTAACATCAATCGAAGCTATAGGCAGAGATCCGTCAGCATTTTATATCCTCTATTGTTATTTATCAGAATCCCCCGTTGGTGAATAAAAATTGATATCTGATTTCAGGTAATCACAACAAATTAGAATTATTTTATTAGTTCACAAAAGAATATCCTGTTTAAATCACACGTTTTTTATATTTAAAAACCTTTTTACGGTGCATTTTTTTTATGAACCGTACCTATCCACCAGAAAAAATCACCTTTCGCGTGTCAAAAAGGCCGAAATCACATGGTGAATCTGTTAAGTATGCCTTATGGCATGAGCGTCATTGGAATGAACCAAACCTGTGCAAATGGATGGAGCCTGGTTTGTCTAATGTATTCGATGCCAAAATTATTGTCTTGTTGGATCTGTGCAAAGAGAGAAAGAACTTTTGGCGTCAAGTGATCCACGACAATACATAGACTCTTTTCGTTCTTGCCCTAAATATTTACCTCGTCAGTAACCTCATCGAAGTCCTCAAACTCATTATCGTTCTCCTCCTCGCACTCATTTCGGTTGTATCAGGAGGCACAAGCCGCGCACCTCCAAACGTCTAACCGGGAAGATAGATTCCACCACCCCTCGCTGCCTGTGACATTTCCCTTGTCCCACTCCCAGATCGACTTTCCTCTCGAGCGCCCCCGGCAGCATTTCCGGCCTCAGGGCGGGCGCATTGTCTGTTTTCATAGGACTGCACGAAAACGCGTCACAAAGGGACGTAATTAGGAGCCGTGAAATTTCTGGGATGAATGGATGTGTCTGGGACCAAGGAAGATATGAGAGAAGAACGTGTCAAAGCGTGACCTTTAGTGAAATTTTCAGATATCACGTTGACATTAAAATCTCTTTTCTAGAATATTTGTCAATGCCGGTATCACGCCGAGAATTCGACGTTATTGGTTGATCTATACACGATGGTCTCGCAGTGTTACTTTACTGATGCCTTCAATCCCATAACAAGGCCCATCCTTCGATATTGGGCACGAAAGTTGAGGTTGGTTTGCGAAAAATTCTTCCTCGAAAACCAGCTGTAGATATGGTACATTCATAACTGTAGCAGCTCAAAGAAATGAAATTCCAGCATCCTTAGTCATTTTTTGCAACAATACGCAAACAACAACTTTAAAACATACTCAAGTTATTATATATTTTTAACATAAGAGGATATACATGATACGCTAAAAAAATATTTTTTTTAACTTTAAAAAAATTCTTAATTTTTATCAATTTTCTTTCAATGTAAGCTACTCAAGATTACCACCTATATAATAATGATAAAAATAAATTATGGAAAATAACTTTTTACTCAATTAAATCTGCCCTTTTTTCCGATACTCAACGGCATTAGCTTGCTGTATTTTCGTTACGTTTTGTTGGTTAACTCCGATTCTGCATTTTATTGTGAGATATAGTTGTAGTAATATCATAGAAGTCTACAAACAAATGAATAGCTTACCAGTTTCCATTCTCATCCAGTCTTGAGCAAAAGGCTTTACTAGGGAAATGGATTAAAAATAGTATACGCTATCAAGAATTTGAATGAAATTGTAATTTATTAAATAAGCATATAGTAATTACTTTAAAGAGAAATAAATTCATATTTTCTGTGACAAATATTTTTTCAAACAAAACTTATTTTTCTGAGGCACTAGGCGATCTCAAAACTTAAAAAATGTCATTATTCTGGAGGAAATTATAAGCCTATGTTGACCTACTTAGAAACGTATTAGGATTTAAAGAAAAATCTTAACTGCCTTCCTTTCCCTAGCCATACAGTTCCCCACTATCCACAGTCTCTGGAAATAAAAGATAGGATATGACTATTATGACGTAATTGTAGGTACGTTGTTTAACTCCCATTTCATATCCTTACCGTCACCGAAGTGGAGCTGGAAATATTGATTCTCGCTTCTGACTGATGCAAGGGACCACAGACATTGAAAATCCGGGGAGGGGTAGGTGGAAACGAGATATACGCTTTATCCCAAAGATAAGGCGTAAATGAATATGACAAGTAAATTCACGTTGGTGAAATCATCCGCCCTCTTAATTTCCGGTGAAATATCCATCTGGTGAAAATTTCAGGACCGCAGCATTCCGCTGAAGAATTTATCTTGTGCTTTAATGGTGCCCATAGTCTCCCCCTTCGTTTGTTTTAGAAGGTAATACCTACAACTCCCCGCCCCCAGCCTACCCTAGTCATCGATGCCATCTCACGTATTGAACATCACCTACGGGCCCGATCCGCCCGCGGCCAGGCACGAGTCAGCATCCATTCGTAGGTGCTGTGTCTCCACAAATAAGTATGGGCATCTCTTCAATCGGGGCGTGGTAGAGCGCTGGGCTACTAACCGGAGGGTCCGGGTTAAATTCCGGAGTCTGGTCACCTAAGCTGTGTCATTTTTCGAGAACCAGTTCATCCTGGGGAATCGCAGGTGGAACATTTTAAATGAACTGGTCCCCCTACCGTGATGTTTGAATTTCACACGTTGCTGGGCATATTAATGGGTGAGCTCCACCCTCACCTACCAAACTGACCCTCAGGTTTATCACTGTGGTAGGATCCCTACCATCCATGTTCTACCAAAACTCATCTCTCCTTCAACTTTTCCTTCAATATGATTGGCACTTAAATGCCGATAACTTCTTTCTGACCAGCCACTGGAGAAGTGGTATTGTTAAGACGTTTTGATGATGCAAATCAGGAAATGAGCGGCGTTCGAAGTACCTAGTTCCTTGGGAGATAGGTATTTTAAGCCTCCATTATTTTCCTTGTTTTTTTAAAATTACATTTTGTTACTATATGGACAGTGTGCTCTGACTTCTTAGGTGGTCCGTCTAAATCACTTGGATACATATCATTTGTGTACTGATTGTGGTGTTCCTTCAGTATATGATTATCTATCAGTACTTCAGTAATATTTTACTTAAACCTTTGTCATCGGTAGAGGCAAGAAATGGCTGGCGCTTAGGAAAATATTCAGATTTATCTTTCAGATGCTAAACTGATTCTTCAGATCCTTAAACTTTAGCAGGCACGACTGATTCTTGAAAAGCTCACATCAAACGAAGTGAATACTATAAGAGTATATTTGTTACAATCCTATGAAATGATTTTACGGTAATAGTAATCTATGGAGGTGACGTGATACCATAGCTTGTATTATATCGAGCCATGTAATTTTACTTATTATTTCTTAGGCAAGCAGAACTCCCATTATAAGAGTGGCATTCGAATTAAGCGGCATTATACTCATCAGCCGAAAAGTAGGTGGCGAAATATTAATGGCATACAATAACACAATTTATGGGTCTGTAAGAATACTTTTTCAATGCAAGAGATAAAAATTAAGGGAATTTGATCAAAAGTACTATTTTTTCATTTTTTTGGAAATTCTCTATGCTTCACATACTTGTCAGGTGTGTTTTTCTATCATATTGCGTGTTTCCATCATCGGAGGAAATGGACCGATAAAAATTTATCGGTAATGAAGGAATGCTTGCAAAATATTTAATAAACGTTGCTATCTCGCAGGTGAGTAATTTCCCCTCGGAGTCACAATCAGAAAATGTTTTTTTATTTCTATTTTTTTTTAAACTATTTTTTTAATTCTTACATTTAAACGATTGTTATAGTTTTTTCCTGACCAGGTTCCACACTAATCCTGAGCAAATTTTAATGTCTCGTGTATCAATTTTGCATAGCTTCGATTTCACGGATGATTTCCAAGAGTTAATCAAATTTTCCAGTCCATTGAAAGATGTTCCACTGAGCCATCACCCGTAGATAGTAAAATAACACTGACTAACAAATCGAAGTTCTAACCCCCTTTTCTAGCGCAATGTACTCCGCTGTGACTATCAAATAAATCACTACTTCCCTTCCCACGGCTGTGACCTTTTCGGGAGGGGGGAGACTCAGAGGAAGGTGCCATCCCATTTCCGCCCCCTCGCCACACCTTGCCCGGCTCCTTCCAGAAAACCCTTCCTCGAAACCTATTATGCGCGTGTCTCCTAAACTCACCATGGTTTTCACCTCCCGAGCAGAGAACCTGTTCTGTACCATCACCATATCATCTTCACACTTGAAGACACTCTTCCCCCATGTCCTCGTTTTAGGTCCTTCCTACACCCTCGCATATTTCCACAGTACCATGCTTCATTTTCCTTTATCTCCGATCCCGTCTCTTCTTCACCATCCCTACCCGTCTTTCACCTTCCCCCCCCCCTAAAACCTTCCACTCTGCACCTTATCGTAATCTTACACCCCCACTTCTCTACACCCCCTCTCAGGTTCTCAGCCTCTAACTCAAACCACTCCAAATGCTGAACAGATATTGAAATCCGCAAACGACATTATTGGAAAGGTGGCTAAGCTATTCAAGAACAATAATTTAAAAAATATATATTTGTTGCATTACACCTCTCGAGGTTTTTCATTTTAATCCCTTTGATATCACCTTGACCCCGCTCGGATATTGGCCTTACTGACATGAAAGTTTGTTAGACGACAGGAAAGGATTTTCCTTTCGTTTATGGCAAGTAGAAACAAACATATTAAAATGGATTTATGTTATGAACATGAAATTACAGGGTGTATTTATACTGAATTAAATGTTTTCTATAGAACGTCTATTGTATACTAAATATTTTTTTAAGGAGTCAAAAATAGTAGTAAAAAGTTGGTACAGTATAAATGTGCTCCACCAGAAATCGGAATTTTAAATTTTCCTTTTCACTACTCTACTGGTTGGATGGAACTTGGGTGAGGTAGGAATAGCATAACTCTTGACTAAATGCTGTGAGTTTCAGTTAATTGAGAAATACTTGGGGTAAAAATGGTTGAGAAAT
The DNA here is from genome assembly GCA_002093875.1 of Calopteryx splendens. Lineage (NCBI taxonomy): Eukaryota > Metazoa > Arthropoda > Insecta > Odonata > Calopterygidae > Calopteryx > Calopteryx splendens. The sequence continues at coordinate 128,900 of LYUA01001382.1, read as the reverse complement.
GGAAAGGAATTTGTAGGTCATGAAAAAGTGTGGATTCGCTGCTCCGCTCATAGATGAGTACGAAAGATGTACGATATGCGCACCCTTAGTTTTCTGAGGAAATGCATGAGAGGCGAACAGAAAATATATGGCTCACTCTATGCCTTTTTGGGACAAGTTTGATCCTTTACCTCAGGTACCCTGAATAAAATCGAAAGATACCTACCCTCGTATACTCTAGAAAGATAATTTGAGATGTTTTGAAAACAAAATGAACAACGGCTGAATAATGACTTTGTTATGGCGATATTTGTTTACCGTCCTACCGTTTACCTTTCACCTTCCGTGCCATAGGTAGATTCTGGGTTGATTTCAGGTAAAATTTCGTAGAACGAATCAATTCCAACGTAATTTTTCTGAAATAACCATGCATTGACAACTAAAAAATTACAATTCTTTGTTTGATTAATAAAGATTTAAACCTATTAAAAGTTAAAATACATCATGAGCCTATATTTTTTGCTCATTTTTCCCGCAATAACGTTAGCCAGAATATATTTTTCAACTTAGGAAGAATTTTCAGGAATAAAAATATTTTTCAATGCTCCTGGGCCACGTCGAACATGATGCAATAATAAAAAGGGGCAAGGTTTTTTCATTTTACATTATTTTGACATTTTTTTGACCGATATTAAATTCAAAAACATATGCATAATTATGATCGAAACACCATAAAATTAAAAATCACGAGTAGAAAAATAAAAAAACAGAACTTTGATGATAATAGATGAAATCATATGCTAGTAATAAAAACCACATCTCACTAATGCCAACTACCAATATACCAAATGAATGAATGACCGAATTCGGTGTATTAATTTTCTCTACGTCCTTCGCCGTGATATTTGGCGTCTTATCGAGATTTCAAAACATTAGCAAATTATGGGATAATATTTTGTCGACCAACGTAGAGGTGTTGACATATCGAGTCCCCGGATGTCATGTCCACCTCACTGATTCTCAATAATGTCTCAAATGCATGTTATTCTGGCGGGCCAGACAAAGTCTTCAATTTCGACTAAAATTGCTTGTTGCCCATCTTCCTCACTCTCGGCATTTTCCCCCTCCTTTGCTCGGATGTCCTCCCACCAGCTCGCCCCTCCGTTTCCGACTCAACAATCACACCGCACCCCGCCCCCCTATTGAGACTCCCATTCTGTTGAAAGATCGACAAGAGCCCCGTAATTTGATCCGATCGCTTGGAGTTTGCTTGATTGATTGATTGCATGTTTGTTCCACGATATCTTTCGAAGAGAAGGGTTCGTAAGGAAATTTACCACACGAGTTCTGGGTATGAAAATTTGGGGGAAAATTGACTGGTAGGCGGCTTCGAAATGAAAAACGCAACTCGGAAAAAAGGAGAGGTCACAAGAATAGACTAAACAGAAATATCGCAATGGAAGAAGACTCTCCTTCAGGTCAATTTTTTTTGTTTAATCTAACATTTTGCAATGTGTGAGAAATCATAGACGAAGGTAATATTTCTTCTCTTAAATTTTTAATACTCATGCTGAATTGCTTTTGATAGCTTTTTCTAAACTATAACATCCTGATAATTAACACGTTGTAAACGACGAGGGAATTCATGATAAAGTAAAGCACTTAAAGCATATTTTTTGAAGTAATTGTAAAGCCAACATAGTCATTCCCTTGAGATATCACTGATATTTACCAGGGATTGGCACGGAAAATAACTGTTAAGTTATAGAAAGAACATATGGCGATTGTAGAAACATACCGGAAGTGGTGAATCTTTATATAGGATATTCACTTGTTTTTATACAAAAAACATATGAATAACAATATACGTTGGATTAAATTAAATATCTTCAACACATTCCTTCTATGAATTCCTTATTCCCTAGTATTGTTAGATGTTCGTTTTCCGGTCTTGATACTTATTTTTTTTATAATTCCCTCTGATTTTCCTCTTACCGTCTACCAATATATAGCAACTTAATAAGTATATAATATAATATAAGTATAGAAACTACGGTAAGCCGGTTGAATCAAGACAACGATGGTGCCAAGAAATATTTGTTCAGTTAGGAATATTTTGCTGGAGAAATACATTTCTAGGCCGCTTAACATAATTATTATTACACCTGGCCTGCATGCTGATATGTTTGTTCATATATACACTTGCTCCAGTAAATCTTCGCCATTCTTGTTAATAGTAATCACATGCACAGAATCATTTACTGCCGATGAATAATGAGTGTACAGTTATGACCCTGAAACAATGCAGTCATCTCGGAAGTTAAAGATATTTCGGAATTAGCAGACAGAGAAAAACACCAGGTAGCGAATACCAAAAAACTAAGAAACATGAGCACTCACGATGATGCTGCTTGGATAACATACATACCAAGTGGCATCTAGCGGCAAAGGTTCGTACTGATACTGGTTTGGGCCAAATATTCAATTGAGGTATGTTCAGTAAAAAAATATAATGGCAAAGCTGAGCATCAACATTTTCTGATATTAATAAAAAAAGTTGATCATTTCCGTATTAAGACCGCGAGAATGTGACGAAATTGGCATTTGATTAAGCCCACCGGTAATTTCAACCAGGCTTTACAAGAAACAAAAAATAACTTCCAACGACTTGATGTGCTCGTTGCCAGCCTTCGTGATGACAGTCGTTGGGACGAACCTAATTTTCTCGCATGTTTACCGCTTTAACGAGGTTGCACTTAGCATCCATTACGAGAGTCAGAGAACTGCACTCCCGGAAATCCCCTCGACAAACCTACATCAGCGGCCGGTAAGGTCGCTAACTAAATAATCCACCCTGCCGCGGACTCGAACGCGAACCGGCCGCGTCGGAAGTAAATATTTCCCCATTTCTTCCCCTTCCCTCCCGGGACGCTAAAAAATGAGTCCTCCCCTGGATTGCGGGATCCAAGTATACAAATGGTGACCCGCCTGTTAGGGCGCCTGAAAGTCTTCCATGTGTTACTTGTTTACCCGCTTCACCTTATTAATGACGTGCCCAATGGGGGATACTTAAGCATGGCGCGGGGCGGGGAAGACTTGGTTGGGGAGTGGCTCAAGCCGCGCGGATCCTCGGAGCAATGTGTCCGGCCTCCGGCATAATTAGCCCTTCGCCGCTCCTGATGAGTTCATTGTGTAATCGTCCCCGTGCTTTGCAAGGTGCTTTTTTCTCCCCCCTTTCCCGAGAGCAGGGCTTAAAGCCCTACTTCCTCGTCACCGCTGCAGACGTGGAATCCCCTCTTTTCATTTAAGGCCCTGTATTATTAAACCACCACCGCTACCGCCATCACTTGTTTCCGGCCATGAACTTCTTCACATGGCAGATTTCAAATCTCCAAACTCCTGCAGTGCATTGTTCTGATGAAATAAACGGCTCTCTTTCTCTCTCTCCGAGGATTTAATTAACCAATCCTCCAATAATTTACATCTCATACTGAGGTTTTAGCGATTCCGCTTACTGTCGTTTCTTCACCCTGGGCCTCATTTTCCTCTATTTTACTCCTTAATAACTCGGTTTACTGCACAGTTGTTTCACATGTTTTCTCGCTTCATAGTGAGCCCAAATTTCCATAGTCCCGGCTTTAATATCTCATAAAATTTATGACAGAACTACTTTCACGATTAAGCGGAGTTCATGGGGATTGTTCATGTCATAATGTAAACTAATGTAATGCCGTGTAATTGTATTTGATGGGTAAGGTGATACCTCCTTATGTCAGCCTGTTTCATTAATTAAAACAATCTTATGTGCCTCAAGAGTTAGAAAAAATATATGGTCTAGATATGAGAAATATGATCTGAAGCTACTAAGATGTAATGATGTATTTCATTTCTAAATTGTTCATATTTACCGCACTAAAGATTATAACCTCTATTTCTATTTTCTAGAGCATTTTCTAAGGGCTATCCATAAAATTTCATTGACATTTTTCAAAGAGCTTTAATTCCGGAAAGAAACGTGTATTATATATCTTATTTCATAACTAACGTAATTTTTTCGAGATATTTATTTCAAAAGTAACAAAACTACTACATTCTTCCAGCTAATCATTCATATGATATTTTCGGCTGCAAGTGCATCTTACAAGTTGGATCGTCACGGGATTAGCTGTTTCTAGGTTTGGAATCGTGTCAACAGCTATAACCGAGGAGAAAAATTACTTTCTCTCTAAAAGTAGTCATAAAGTTAGAACCGGTAAATTTAAAGTGATGAAATGTCTTTGAAATTATTCTTCAGGGCTACCTCCCACACCAGGTTATACTTTCTTGATTGGGTATCTTAAAATGGCTTGGGCGTTTAACTCACATGCTACTTAATACGCTACAATTTACATTTGTTTTTTCAGGTTGCATAAAGTGGCCATTCAGTATGAGATGAGAGGTATGGTATTTGGATTTTTGAAAGACTTCTCACCACTCCTGGGGTGAAGCGGCCAGGTTTGTTTCCTGGTGACTATATATGTACATCTAATTAATAAATTGAGAATTCACATAGCTATTTGAATTTCCTGCTATCAATTATCCTCGGGAAAAAGTAGACGGCTTAGCGAAATGCTGCCCCCCTCCATAATGCATGAATATCACATATACGGCTTGCGTAGGGCTTATCGTAGGGTTTGAGAGGTGAGCTCACCCAGCAAATCAGCCTTCGGGTTGATTGCCGTGATTGGGGTAAGAACACAATATATGAGCAGAGAACTTGAGGAAAGTGTCAACTAGGGAATGTAAGTAATATCGAAGAGAGTTATTGGAAAGTTGCAACGAGGAAAAATGTATCTATTTGTGTTAGGGTTAATACAGAAGATAGATAGGTAGACTTTTCGGTCATGAAGAGAGAAATCCAGACGAAATGTTATTTGAAAGGTATTTGATGCTTAAGTTTATCTATGTTTGGCACTTAAGCGCCCCAAATCCTGTAATGCGAACAGCGAGATAAAGTTGGATATATATCAGGCTCTTGCGTTACATTTATGTGCTAACACCTCCCTCGCAAAAATCGCGGGTGCAAAAAAAAACCAAGGGATCCATTTTTTAAAAAGCAATACTCTGTTGGCATCTGCGCTCTCGTGTATGGGAACGTCGCTCACCAAATGCTCAATCTCGAGCAAACTAAAATTTTAAAGACTTGTTTCATCATACCCAGTGCCATGCACTCACGAGGCAGCTCGCAGACTATTATGTAGATGAGGGTGCGATCATCAAGCTAATGCTTTTATGCGATTGGGGTTTTTCAAGGGACACGGTTTCATCCTTATCCTGTACAGACTGCAACACTCAGAAAAATTATGAAATTTTTGTTGAAAGTTATTTAGGCAATAGTACAAGAATCTTTTTAGCTTGTCCCATGCTCACGCACTTCATTCGTAATTCAGGCTATTGAAAAATATTTTTAATCCACCGAAACATGACCGTCTGGAAGAATGAATGTCAGCCTCCGTTCTGAAAAAATAATGGGGTAGTGAAACCTAATTTCGAGCTGAGAAGTAAATAATTTCAAAATCACTCCAAACCTGATATCATGCCATGAGAATAAACCCTTTCGAGAGAGAAATTTTTCGATGGCCGAGGAGAGATTCCGGCAAGGGGGAGGGTGGAGGAGAGGAGGGTGACGACCTAACCACCGGGTCCTGACACGGACGAGCCTTCCACTCGAATCTCTGAGCCGCGCGCAAAAATGGAAGAAGTGGAACGGACGGACTGTAAAATGATGCATGAGCAAGGGTGGGGGGGGGGGGGG
>LYUA01001382.1:110261-123069 GCA_002093875.1 Calopteryx splendens | reverse complement strand
AGCTTCCGTGGCAATTTGTCTCCTCGTTGTAGCCTTGAGACTTGGCCTTCGGCGCGCGTCGGGCCCAAGGGGAAGCGAGAAGCATAAATTGCGAATAGAGCTCCTCTCCGAAGGGAGCAGGATCGCCCACCTCCCCATTCCAGAGTAGTTTTCACCTTAATATCCCGCCATCGCCACGCCCGAACCACGGACGAAATACAACAGGGTTCCAAGCTAAACATGAGTCGGAAATTTTTACGCAAAGCGTCGCCCCGGCGTTTAAGAATTGTTTTACGAAATACTATTTCTTGTTTTTCTTCCCTCACGATTTATTTTTGCATGTTGCCTGACATCATTAGGACTTTCGAGAGAGCACTTGTCCGCTCGCGCATGCTGAGTGGTTAACGAGAGAGTCGCTAATTTTTTTCAATGGTGAGAGCGTGGCGATTGTTTTGAGACGGATGAAAATTTGACAACGCTCATTATTTCACGATTAATTTTTCTTTCCTGTTGCTATATTTATTTCCTCTTTCAAACCATTTATCGCTTGATGCTCTAGTTAAGGTAGGCGCGGAGTGGCGGAGTGAACGAAACGTAGGTAAAGGGAGTCTGACATCGCGAGCGTCGAGGTGACCCCAATGTGCACCGAAACGTGAGACGTTTCAAGAAGACGGCAGCGGGGGGAGGAATGATCCTCACCGCTTGTTTATGCTCCGGCTTTCGTTCCTCGCTCCACCCTCCGACACGCCGGTCCTCCCCTGACCTCTTTCGAATAGAGTGTGCGTGCGGACAGTAAAATTCGTTTTAAGGTCATGCTTAAAAAAAAAAAAAACCCATTTGGAATAAATTGCCCGACCTGAGAGATATGAAGCACCTCAGTGATTTGTGGTGCCTTTAGCGGGGACGATGAGTGCCGAGTCTTCAGCCGAGAAGGTGTTGGCGGTTGGGAGAGAGGGGCAGGAGCGGATAGGAAGGAAATGTTTTCAAAACTATCCCCAAGGCTCTACCTAGCCACCGGGGTGCATTCTTATTAATCAAATGTTCACGTTTCTGTGCGAGGATAGCCGGTTTGGCTTAGTGGGAGGGAGACCGTGGAGTGGCATTATTTGGTGATGAGATGCAGTGGTCTCTTCCCCCGTGTTCAACTCCGCATCGCAATCCGTTGTCCGGCCACTACGATGCGTCAACCGCTCCCCGAGAAAGACATTGCTGCAATTCACTTCTCTCACGGCTTCGCCCGGTTTTTCCGCTTAATTTTTCTCGTGCCCGCGTGACGGATAATTATTTAAAAAGGTGGGCAGTTACATTTTGACGCCCATTAGATAGATTACTTGGCCAAACTAATTTCGTGAGGCGTGGGGGAGCACCCTCGTTAAAAACGAGGCCCCGCACATCATCTCATCATTTGCCGTTCCCTCGGAGAGTGAGTAGTAATCAGTTTCCCCCATCCAGTCGTTCGCAAACAATACCCAAACGTTCTGCATTGTGAAATTAATATTTTTTCCGTTGCTGAAATTTGTGAGATGAGTAAAATTCGTCATAGCTCCGTGTGATTTTCGGGCAGTTTATAAAACTTAACGAAACTTTTCGAGCATCGTTTTCGTTTGGTTACATTAAAAATACACATAAAATAGTGAACTAAGCTGTGTGATTTAGTAAGCCGTCAATTGGATATAAAGCATATAGACAGAGCGAATAAAAAGTATGAATTCGGGAAAAATGTTTTTAACTCGTTCATTAAAAAAATATCCATTTCGTTTTTCTTCCGGATTTGAACTTGAGCTTATGAGCTTATTGAGCTTGAGGGCATAAATATTAAAAGAAAAACTGGTGCATAACTTTCATAAAAATTATGTATTTTTGACACCGTAGATGTAGATCGCAGATACTAATCATAATAGGCTACTTAATAATCGTTTTGGTGTAGGTGGGGAATTACTGACTGAGTTCATTCTCTATTTTCCCTATTCGGCTCAGATAGTCATCGCTTCGGACGCGAAAGTGACGGTTATGCGTAGGAATTAACTTAAATAATGCTCGTTTGAAACTTTATTTATTTAAATATAGTATTCTTAGACGCCTAAGAAAGGAGGCGTGGTTAGGGCGCTGGACTGCTGACCGGAGGGCAGGGGTTCGATTCCCGGTGATACCTCTTGGCACCCAAGCTGTGTACTTTTTTTCGGTTACCAGGTCATCCTGGGATATCACAGGCAGCACAGGGAAAGGAATTGCCCACCCTACCCTTATGTGTGAATTTCACATTCTGTTTGGCTTAGTACTCCGACCTTCGGGTTGATTACTGTGAGACTTATTAGATGTTAATAGTAGTAATTAACAGTAATTGCAACGAAATTCGTCGGATAAGATAATCAGAACAGTGCACTTTTTTTATTTTATTTGAGCTTCAAGCTACAATTTTCGATCTATAATATTCTCCAATTTATTATTATCAATCTATATTAGGTATATTAATTTACTTATTAGCAATAATTTGTCAATGTTGCTACGCTGCGGCAGTATAGCAGATAGTTTTGGACGAGCCGAAACGAAGACAATCTACAAATTGATTCGACTCGTTAAAAATCGGTCAGTAGTATACAAGACAACTCCTGTGTGTATATTTGGGGAATCGGATATGCTATACTCAATGGATTTAAGAGTACTTTTAGCAGGGGGCAATTACATGAACAGAAAACTAAATTTCAATTTTAGTAATTTCCTCTTCCTTCTAATAAGTAAAATACATTCCATATTAATCTATCGGAAATATTGTTTTTAAGTTCCATATTTGAACGCTTTCCTACACGTATTTCTGAGTCAGTTTGGCATATATTTTATTCTTTTCTCCTTCATTTACAGCATTCAACGGAGTTGATAGAAGCTATTGTTAGTTCTGATCCCACGATAGGTTGGACTATATTAGGCTATACACACATCTCGGGTAAATACAATTTATCATTTATTTTACCATTAATACATTTATCAGTATCAATAAACATGATAACAAAAAATTATTTATATATTTGTTGGTTTCAAACCCGAGGCCACATTAGATTAAGGGAGTGATATTCACCGAAATAAAAATATCGGTGCACGAAACTGCTCCCTCTAGTTCCTTATACTTGTAGGTAAATACAAACCCTGCGTGTAAGACTCTGTGTGAGACATGTAGGTAAGTCCTTGTTTAGGGTCACTAAGAATAACAAGACCATTTGAGAGAACAGCCAAGTTGTTGAAGGTAAAGTTTAGAGACCCGCACATTAAAATTTCCTAGTGCATGCATCCCATGCACATTCGGGCAAAGAGGTCCTTCACTCTGCCACCATTTAATTAGGTGCTTGTATAATTTATAAAGGCTGGTCAGTAAAAAGTGGTGAAAAAATATTTATTCACATATTTTACTATGCATAAATTTAATTTTAAGTTATATGGTTAGTCTATTGCATTATATGTATATATATATATATATGTGTGAAACAAGTTTCATTAATTGGACTCCCGTATTTCGTCAGCAGCAGCAGTTGCAATTTGAAACGTAAGTTCGCTCTAGGGTAACCGCTCCCTTTCCATGGTGTTTCTTCGCATTGGGGAACCGAGCAAAGTCACATGGGGCTAGGTTTGGACTGAAGAGTATATAACACACTTTGTATGGATTTATGGGATACATTCAACCCACACACAAATTTTACGAGCAATAATTAATCATTATCATAATCTTTCAATCCTAATATTGGGAGACTGAAGTACTTCATTATTCCGTATCCCATGTCAATTCCCTCACTCCACATTAGTCTTCTTCTTACATCCCTCTTTACTTGTCCTCCATATTTATCTCTTAGTCTTCCCCGTAGAAATTTCCCTATATTATGTTCCTTACAAATCCGTTATGTCTCATAGTGTGATCAAAACATGTGGTTCTTCAATTCCGCATAGTGGTAGTGGTATGGTGTTTTCCTCTTCTGCTCTTCAGTATACTTCTTAATTTCTAACTTTATCCGTGCATTTTATCTTCTGCATTCTCTGCTTGCTTTTCCGATGGTCCATGTCCAGAAGCTGGTATTTTGTGAAATTCCAATGCGTAGGTAGGTATCACATATCACAACGGCCACGTAGGACCAAACGGATAGCGCAACAGATCGCGAGTCAGACATGCGTGCCTTGCATGATGACCTAAGAGTTCCGGCGGACCCAGTTCATGTCGTTCTGTCGTCAGTTCATGTCGAAAAATATAAACCTGATTTTTAAACTATAGGTAAACAGGATCAGAATTTCTTGTTGCTCTTTGCATAGCGCGTTCCTATTTTTTTGAATCTGAAATATTCAGGTCACCACAATCATGAATGCTTACTTAAGGAGCTCTCCCACGGTGCCCAGCCAATGACCCCTAATCTGCTTGGGCTAGGTAGTTGACCTCCCGGTTTTGCACACACCTGCGGCCATTCCCGGGGAGTTAAATAACTTGTTTTCTCAGATCATTGAGAGAGATCAAGCCTATATGAGTGGGGCAATTCGATCACCCCGAAAATAATATTATAAACATTGTTAATCTTATGATGGTAAGCTAGGACCAATGATAAGCTTAGGGTTGGAGAATCTAGAGACGCGAAGAGCGCAAGCGAAGCTTCGCCTTTTAGAAAGATGCTGGTCGCTTGACTTTGCTTCAGACAGAATGAAAGTTATTAGGACGCCAAACTATAGGTATTGGAAGGTCGGATCACCGGGCAAAATTTAATGGGCGTCGTTTCTGTTAGGTCTAAGAATTCATGCTTCCCTCGAACCATTCGCCACCACAAAATCACCAATAATAGGAAAACAGCAGACCCAATAAACAAATATGAGTTGATCTTTTATAATTCCATAATGATAGGTCATCAGGAAAGGTATGGTATCCTAAACATCCCCTGCCACACGCCTTTCATGTGGCTTACAGGGTATTCCGTATATGTAGATGTTAATAATAAATATTTATCCTATTGGCTAGTGACCAACACCCCCTACTGAACGTTCACGTGGCGGCCAGCCGAGGAAGACATACTAGGTGAGGGATCTGCTGATGCTCAACGCCGAATCTCAGATGACTTCGCGCAACTGAAGGGGTACTTATGAACTCATCCGCCCAACTGGATACTTGCAATCACCTTTAGAGGTCGTTTCCGGCCATTGAGCCTCAAGTTCCCGCGGGGTCAAGACCCTGGCTGGTCGCGGTCAAGGGTAGAGCCCTCGAACCGTTGAGCCTAGGATTACCGATATTCTCTTTCTTCTGATTCCCGTCGTAGGTACGATCGGTAACCAGGTCAAACCCCGAGGGCTGGATCGCAGTAGGAACACAGCGGAGAAAGCACATGCCATGAAATGGGAATGCAGTGACCTTTACAGTGAGAGAGAGAAAGAGAGAAAGAGAGAGATAGAGAAAGAGGCGTGACCTCGGGGCAGGGCACCGGGGGCACGCGTGAGGGAAGCGAGAACGGCGGAAGTTAAACCGCGGAGCACACGGAAGGAACAAAGCCTGTAAGGTAAGGAGGTGGAAGGCGAGAGGCATGAATTAACAGTCGTCGCTCGACAATGTACCCGCTGGAATTGAAAGAGAGAGAGAGAACGCCGAGGAGGTGATGAGAAAGCGGATGAGAGGAAGCGATGAAAGGGAGGGAGGGGGGTGAAAATCGAAAACCGGGCGAGCCTTAAAGAAAACCAAGGTCCTTTTCACGTCTTTCATTAGTGACTACAAACACACGCAGCGATCAAAGATGAGAGGGAGAGTGTTCATGGCGCTGAGATTTCACGGCAAAAGGTGGAGGTAAGGGGAGGATGTGATTGGAGGGGAACCAGAGAGGTAGGACTGAAGAAGGAGTTATTTATTCTATGCCTACATCTTACCATGAAAGGCACAATGATGGCTTGTGAAAGGGAGTATTAGGGTACCAGTCATTTTTAGTCATTTAAGAATACTGGCATAAGGCCTCATTTCGCTTTTGGAAATTTCGCACTGTCGTATGTGTCTCCTACTGGTGTGGTAAATGTTTATTACGAAAAAAATATATTGTATTAGTCAAATTATCCTCTCTTCTTCCATCTTATTTGAAACTTACATAGAGAGGAATCTTCTATGTGAAATCAGATGGAGACATAAGGCGTGGGTGGGAGAAACAAGGAGAGGTATTAGAATGTGGAAGGCAGTTATAGAAAGGAGAATTTTACTTAAAGGGAAGGATGGAAAATAATTAGTTTACTCAGATGGCGTGAAGACATAGAAATGACGAAGAAATGATGGAGAAAAATAATATAGGACTAACGAGAGGTATTCAAAACGAATTGCAGTAATTGACAAGGACTGTTCGAAATCGAGCTTTATCGGGTAGATAACAAATGATGACGGTCGATTTATCGTATAGCTGTTAAAATGGTCACACTTTGCGTCGCAGTTCAACTTTTGCGCCGCAGAGGTAGAAAATTTAGGAAACTGGGGAAAGGGGAGATTAGTTTCACTAATTAAAAATGTACTTTCCACACCAGATCCGGATGAAAATGCCACTCTGAGGGTGATCTGCCGCCAGACGCACAAAGAAAGATGCAGATGCATCTGATGAAATAAGTGATACAACCAATTAGCGTAAACATAAGCGTGGTGAGTTCATGGTGGTTTGGTTTATTTATTGCAAAAATAAAATATACGAAATAAGATTCAAGATTGCTTTATGCTTATAACGAACTCAACTGCAGATTAAATGCTATGTTTTAGTTATTTTAAATTCGTCATTTAAGCAGGATTAGCTTGATGGGAGGTGAAAGTTAAAAAGGGCGCTCTGGCGTCGCTCATTGCCTGCTGTTAATTCAGAGCACGATTGACCCCACTTAGCGTCCTATTCATTTATCATCTCATTATCCAGACGCCTCATCTTTACTTAAGACTGATACACAAATTAAGCATTTCATTTTATAGATTTTTTCCCTCGGGTTTCCCATACCTTGAGTTTACATATGGCTTAATATATGCACCAAATATTTGTGAGTACGGAGAAAATATCGTTTTTCAGGACACACTGTTGTGGTGGCTAAAGCCATATCCAACGAAAGTGCAAAATTAGCAAATGCATACCTAATTCACGTTCAATTACCCAATGAATTTACGCTGCACAATGAGCATTGATAATATGTATTATGCACGATGATAAATCTTTTACAAAGTAAATCGCTATTACGATCACTATTTGTGCTAATTATGGTGAAATTCATGCGACTCACCAAAGTAAACTCAAGTCAATCTGAATCAAACTTCGAATAAAATCTCCTAAACCTATCCCAATCATTCCATATTTCTGAACTCTCCAGATACTTGTAAAACATCATGATACATTTACCTTCTCCAATTCAAGTCGTGGGGGCATCAGTCATTTTATTGATGCTCTTAAGTGCAAACGATAAAGCAGAGCTGTGCCGCACCCAAGGGCTCGCAAGAAATCACCCGTGGTGCAATAAGAAATCCTCCCCTTGAAATAAGGATTGGATGTACCGCCAGGCGCGACGGCTTGAAATTTGTCCCCTAATGCATTTTGAGTGGAGCTTTATGAACACGATTCTGAAACATTATCTGGACTAAACTCTCTTCTTAACTCATACCCAACTCCTCCCAATACTGTATATTCTCCATGCATTTTGCTGAAGGACATTGCGAGGACGAGACTGGCATGGGCACGTGATCCTCTTGTAAAGCTCCCCTGCCGTCAACTCCCTATTATAGGAAATCGGATAAGTTTCTCAAAGGGAAATGGGGGAAAATTTAAGGATATGATGTAGGATTGTGAAGGGTAAAACAACAAAGAGAAATACCGGAACATGTAGTGGAAATAAAAGGAAAATAGGTTCCACCTATTCTCTTCTTTCTAAAAATCAGTGATATTTTTTTTACGCCTTGAAGTCTCGTCCCTGGCCTCCATCTCTCTCTCTTTCTACCCTAAAACCCTCCAACCTCCCCCACCTCACTCTCGCAAGCCCTTAAAAAAATCCCGTATTTTCCCGCGCTCTGTGACTCCAGCGCCCTTCGCTGCATCAGTTGCCGCGACCCGTCGTGAATAAATTGTCGGATTCAGAGGAAAAGGGAAACAATAGGGAAACGCGGGCGCGTGTTTGCCAAACGGAAAACAGGGCATATTAAAATGTGGATGTGGATGGGGGAGGGGGAGGGAAAAGGGGAGTGGGTTGGGGAAAAAAATGGAGGTCGCAGTCGTGGAGGCCGACGTAAAATGGGGTGCTCGGGGGAAACAATTCATCCGCCCCCCCCGCTTTACACCCCGAGCCTCAAAATGAACCCAATCGTGAACCTACATGTTACCCGCCGCATTTTGAGTTACGGAGCGATCAGACAAAGCTACGGGCTACCCTCCAGACGTCCATGGGCATGCGAGAGCCTCTGTGACAGCCACTGCTTTGGCTATCGTTCAATGGGTGCAAAACCTATCTCCCTCAAGTTCTCAAAATTGAAAACATTCGCACGCCGCGCGATCGTTTCGAACGCATTATCCACTTTCGTAATTGACCCCGATACGGCCCTCACAACCTCGTTTTAATGCGTTTCTGCGTATATTAGATATTGGGAAGCACGTATAGGTGAATGCTAGAACATCATGAATAATAAAGCATTCGTATTATTCGATATTCGAGGAAAACATTTGAAACCTAAACCTCGAATGTGACGTATGGTGTTTGAAATTTTGACGGTTACCGGTGGTTGAGGATAACAAAATGTATCGATATCCATTTGTGGTAATCCACGACATGTTTTTACTATTCATTAAACAGTCGTTAACTTAAGTAAGCTGGTTAACACTAAAAAAAGTTAATGTTAGTTGTTTCCACATCCCTAATTAATGAAATCATTTAAGAAAATTAACATGTCAGTTGATAATATTAGTTGTGTACTTTGGTGACTCCATTCACTCTATTTTTTTAACTTTTCTTCATAAGATACCTAATTTATACAATGTGAGCATTTATCAGCTTTATCTACTAAGAAAGATATTTTTTTATCTCCTGGAAATGGTATATTTTTAGTTTAACACATTCGTTTCAGGATTTCCACCAGAATTGTGAAAAACATGAAAACAAAATAAACGCTATTGGAACGTTGGTTATAAAAATGATTAAAATAACGTTAGAATCCACGGAAAGACGGTTTTATTTTTGCAACTGTCATATGTCTTAAGTCCTATGTCAGCATTTATTGATTTCGTTCCCCCCATGGCCTTTCAGAATAACTGATTAATTATTGGGCTGTTGCCACGATCAGGTTAGTGCTCGTATGCTCGTAGGTCGTAAAAGTGTCATGATCTGTAATCAGATACTTAAATTGGTTACAGATTCCGAATTAACGCGTGAATGCAACTAAAATTATTCCTCATTGAACATTTTACTCCTACGTATGACCAAGCATTTGCAGTTGACATTACTTCTCTATTTGCCAATGGATGTGCATGTAAATATTTACTTGTTGACGTTAAACGTTTTGTTTATCATGTGGCTTAATGTATGCACTAATCATAAGCTCACCTGATTTCTGTGGAATCCCTTCTCACACCTACACAACCATTCCTGTCTCCTAATGCCATTATTTTCCACCGCGGTCACACTCATTCTACACTTCAATAATTTTTCCCAGAACTCGCCCTTAAAATGTAAGTCTCGCTATCCATTGGTATCCAAGAAGCTTCCCAATCCCAACTCTTCCCATGCCAGCGTTTATTCGTGCCAAGAGCAAAGTATATGGCATTGAATCGTTTTTCCATACAATACATCCTACTAAGCCCTCTCAATCATAATTATGTCTAGGTACTCCCTGTTTCCTATAAACACTATCATTAATCCTTTAAGTACATCCTTCTATCAATTCGAGCCAAATCACACCCCTTGTGCTTTTATTATCATGCGCATAGGGCACCCAATCGTCTCACAGTCATTGCATTCATCCAAGCCTCTTCCTTACCACGCATTCCCCTCTAAGAAGTAAATCTGTATTTTTCAAATCTTATGTTAGTTGCTAAACCCTCATCTCTATCACTGAGTTTAGTTAATTCTTTTAGAGCTATTTACCAATGACGTTGCTTTGAATAACACGTTCTCTCTCAGACCAAAAAGTTTCCTAAGGATAGTCGTAGGTATTAGGAGGTTTAATGTGCATTTATCATGCCTTCCTCTATCTCTATTTTTACGATTGAAAGCGACCAAATATTGACAGAGGATACTTCGTAGTAGAAGAAAATTGTTTATGAATAATTTCATTGTGAGAATAGAGAGATGGAAAATCAATATATTTCACAATTTCGGCGCAAACCTGCACGAAACGTTATGTTGGCGTAGTTAGCGTAGGTGATGGAAGTCTTGTTCAATTGACATTATGATTCCATTTGAAGTAATATTATTATTACTATTGGTAAACTACCGGTTAAGGTAATTTTCTGATGGTCACCTACCTTAACCAGTAGATCACCAATAGTAATAATATTACTTGGTTAAAAAATATTTTTACTGAATCCTATTGAGTTACCATGGAATTAATTATTTACTATCTCCATTTCCACTGTGAAGTCATTTTCTGTGGCCCATTTTGCATATGACTAGCGATGTGACCGAACGCTAGCTTTGTGATTCCGTGAGGAAATCCCTTAATTCATAACCACTGTTAATTGCTATGTTCTTCCCCACTTATTTCTCCAAGGATTGCTTTATATAATATACGTTTTCACATCTTATCTGTGTTTCTTTCCCTGTCCTCAAGGAAGCCTCCCGCTTATCCTTCTATAAGTGTCATTAGTTTTGATCCATCTTATCTTCTGCAAAAATGATGTCTAAACTTTTTCAGTGGAAAAATTTCATCTCAAAAGTATCATTTTTTCTTTCTATTACATTATCCTGTTTTTGTAGCATATAGCACTTTCACAATGCCATAAGAACTTTGACACTTGACGTTTGTAAGTAATGAATGCGAAAACATTTCTTTTGACACAGTTAAATGAGTTTCAAGTCTTCGAAGTCTAGGGCCACAAATGAATTTATTGATTTGGCTGTGGAGTAGAATGAAGGAAATGAGTTAGACAGAGTGGAAGACTAACAACGGCGTTTTAAATATGGGCGACGAATAGAGGAACTTGCTTGAAGAAATGCAAACACGACAGAATAAAGGGGAATAGAAAATATTTAGAGGCAGAGGGGTTTTGAAGGTTGAAATATTGAAATAGAAGGGAGACCTTTGGGTAAGCGAGGAAGAAAGGATGAGAATAGGCTTTTAAGTTTTCTCAACGGCAGGTAGAGTGTGGGGACAACTAAATGGGGAAATAATGTAGGGGAAGCAAGAATAGATCCACCTGAAACGTATGTAGGTACATAAAAGTGTTATAGAGAGTAAAATTCCTTAATCTTTGAAATGTAACAATTAATTTAGGGCTAACAAGAAACGCATTGTCGTATCGTTACCAAATTTTCTCAGATTTACGGGACAATAGCGAATAAATTTCCAAACCCCCCTTACTTAGCTCATTTTCTGCTCTAGCATTCACCAGGACCCTTTTTTAGCCAACAGTTTGTCTGCAGAAAGGAGATTATAATCGGTTTATTAGGGTTTTGCTAGTCTTTTGATCTTAAAAGACTTCTAAAGAGCATAAATATGTATTTCCCTTTGCAGACATTCTCCTCAGCGCATATAATTTTGCTAATTATCTTTCTGTCCTAACTTGTTCTCTTTCACCTTTTTTCTTTTTTACCTAACATTCTCCCTTCTATTAAGGCTTTCAATATTCCTTTAGGACCAACCGACTCCTTACTTTTGCCTGCGTTTTCTGAAAATCCCCCGGAAAATTTCCGATTCCTCCACCCAGGTAAATCAATGTTTGTCTTTCTCTCTCTCTCTGGCCTATTTCCACTATCCTACTCTATGCCTGATTAACCAAATCCTCCGAAACGCTCATACTTAATTCTCAAAAATCAGCGCCACTCCATCTACGAAACCTTTTATAATATTTTTAAATGATTTTTTGGTCCATTCTTTGCAATCAATGGACTCCCTCCCGTTGACGTTGAAAATGTCTAGCGCTAGTCAATTACCCATAGTTGAAACACTTCCACTGGAAATGATAATTACTCCTTGAGTGGCACCAATGCCCGTCGGAAGGAGGTCGACGCAGCATTACTTTCCGTACTATGACGCCTTTGGAGGCTTTAGCACATTATGGGGGACTATTTAAATGATGATGGGCCGTTGGAAACATGATAGATGAAGGAAACAGGAAACTACCTCAGCAACCTTCCAAATGAAATAAAAGAAGCAAAAGATTTGGAATTTAAGTTTGGTGTAGGGAAATTTGGTAAAATTTACTTCACACAAAGATTGAAACAGCATTTTAGGAATCACAGGCATCTGATAAATCCATTTAAAAGGATAAGATTCTTCATGTATTTTGTTCCGCCTATTTAACCACGTTAGGCCAAGAATGATGTGCTTCAGCTGAACAGGTCATTGTCTCTACCACGCAATGATACAATATGTGAATGGTATTGCATATTGTGAAAAGAGACCGTCCAAAAAATAGACTTTCATAAATCTAAATTTGGTAACACATTAGAAATTCCTTAAACATTTTCCACTAAAGATTGAGATTCTGATTTTTTTGCTACCCAGTTATATTAAATTACTAGGTTGACCACATATCTAAGGGAACTAAAGTAGTAAATGCCTCTTTTTCAAAGCAGAACCTCTGTTCGACTCAAAATATAAGTTTTGTACACACCGATCTAAATATTATATAGGACCTCTAGTTTGGCCACGAGGTAAATAAATAGCAAAATG